>WHVD01000317.1:0-51322 GCA_015178975.1 Hysterangium stoloniferum | reverse complement strand
CAAGCTTATTGTTAATACCGTGTTCCGCCCTTCTCCCCATTAGTATTTTCCAGACGCCTGTTACTTGTATATGAACCCGCTGTAATTGTAGTTACTAGGCAATCAGAATATCGACTCAGAATACCCTCATACACCTGTATCAGTCTCATACTAAGACTTCCCCATCCGCCTTCGCGTGCGCTCGCCACTCCCGGCCCGACCCCTTGGCCGACGCCCGACTTGTCCTTCGATTCCGATCGGTATCACGCCGAAAGGTACTCACTAGGACTAGTCTTCGCCCGCCCGAAATTTAAGGACATCCTACGGATATTTGCGAGGGCACAGCCCATAAGCTGAAGCCAAGTCCTTCCGATCGGTCCCTGTCGGCCACCGACATTAGTCAGTTTCCAGTTCTTAACAGTATATTCTGATTTCACACTCGCATTTTCCGTCTAAACATGCCTCCGAGGAAAAATGCCAAGCCTAGCGGCGAAGCAGAATCTTCCACTCTCAAGTCTCCTTTTCTGTATACAGCCGAGCTACTCAGAAAACTCCGCTACCAGAAACCTCCGAAGAATCTCGCTTTGTGGAGATTACCGGCGATGCTGAAGAAGTAACTGAAGCAACCGATCCCGAAGCAAGTGAGGAGATTAACAATCAACCAGTTTCGGAACACGAACCCGAGGATGGCGAACAACCTCAGGCTAGTGGCTCCAAGAAGTCTGCAAAGAAGAAACCAGCTCTCGACCCTGAAGAAACATGGGAATTGTTTTCAGGTACACTAGGATCCCTTAATGAATTCCTTAAAAGCAATATCAAGGAAAAGGAACCTGGGCAAACCCGAGTCAACAAACCCGAGCCATTTACTGGCTCAAACCCGAAGAAATTGCCGACATTCCTTATGCAATGTCGATTCAACTTTCGGGACCGCCCGGCTGCATTCGCAACGGATGACCGAAAGGTAAACTTCGCACTCTCATACCTTAAGGATTCCGCAGCAGCCTGGTTCGAACCCGCATTTTCTGGCCTCACCTCTGAAGACCCCGATTGGCTCCACGATTGGGATGCCTTTGTCGAGGAACTTGAAACCAACTTCGGCCCCTACGACCAAACCGGCGATGCAGAAACCGCGCTTTCTAATCTCAAAATGAAAGACACTCAGCGCATCACCGATTATATCGTCCAGTTCAACAACCTCGCCGCGCGTTGCGACTGGGGCGATTCGGCCCTCCGATACCAGTTTTACTCCAGCCTTCCGTCTCGCCTCAAAGACGAAGTTTCCAAAGGAGAGACTGGCAAGCCGAAAACCCTCCCTCTCATGCGCCTGAAAGCCCAAAACGCAGACGCTCGATACTGGGAACGACGTTCGGAAATCAGTTGCGAAAACCCGTCGGACAAAAAATCATCGGACAACAAAAATGCCAATAAGTCTGGTAATCAAAACACCAATAACACTGGCAACCCGACTTCCGATAAGAAGTCCGAAAACAAAGGGTCTAACGACAAAAAAGGCAAGGGCAAACAGTCGAATAAGTCTCAAGACAAAGACAAACCCGACTTAACTGGCAAACTCGGCTCCGATGGCAAGCTCCTACCACAGGAAAAGCAACGCCGAATGGACAACAACCTTTGTTTGTTGTGTGCAGATCCCGGACACCGAGTCGCTGCATGCCCAAAAGCCACAAAAGCCCGATCGGCCAATACGGCCACGACCTCACAACCGGCCAAGCCGGCTGCCGAGTCGAAAAAAGATTAAGCAACTCTCTGGATTCCGTGCGGTTGGAGAGTTGCGTTGAATCTCCTCGCACACCGGAAAATTGTCATCTTAACGCATCCGCCCTGTATGATCCTAATTCTTTGTTCATAAATCTTACTTCGGAACCTCTCGAGAGTTTCACTTTTCGAGCTCTCATAGATTCAGGTTCAACCCATTGTTTTATAGATACAAGTTTTTCCAGAAAAAATCAGTTGAAAACCTATGCAATAGATCCGATTCCGCTCCGACTTTTTGATGGTACCTCAAACTCCGTAATCTCGCAAGCCTGCGAACTCCGACTTCGGTTCCCATGTGGAACCTTTCAGACAGTTACGTTTTTTGTAACACAGTTGGACTCGAGCTGCTCCGTGGTTCTAGGACATAACTGGCTCACCCGCTACAATCCGTTGATTGATTGGGTATTGGGCAGTATCCATTTCCGAACCCCGTCGGCACCCGATACGACTGGTCCGTTTCTGCCTGTTTCGGCAAATATGGCCTCTACAGCACCTCCGGCCCCCATGGCAAATCCGAGCTCTTCGCCGCCCGTCTCTCTAATAAACGCCGCAGCTTTTATGAGAGCCATCAAGCTGGACGGCTCCCGAGCATTTACAGTCAATCTTAAAGTTGACGAAGTCACCGGTCGCTTTGCATCCCCGGTGACCGAACCGATCGCAGATTTAGAAGGTGTTTCTAAAAAATACCATGAATTTGCAGATGTCTTCAGTAAACAAAAAGCCGATCGACTCGCCCCTCACAGGCCTTACAATTTGAAAATTGATATTGAAGATGGTTCACATCCGCCCCTAGGCCCAGTTTATCCTCTCTCGCAGTCCGAATTATCGGCTATCTGAGATTTCTTGGATGAACATTTGGCTATAGGTTTTATCCGACCCTCAAAGTCTCCCTATGGAGCCCCTGTCCTATTCGTTCGGAAAAAAGACGGTTCCCTTCGACTTTGCGTTGACTTTCGAGGACTAAACGCGATTACTCGAAAAGACAAGTACCCATTACCACTAATCTCCGATTTACTCGATGCCCCTCGGAAGGCCCGAATTTGTACAAAGATAGATCTCAAACACGCCTATCATTTGGTTCGGATCGCCGAAGGCGACGAATGGAAAACGGCTTTTCGCACTCGCTATGGCTCCTTTGAATGGTTAGTAATGCCTTTCGGCCTCACCAACGCTCCGTCGGTCTTTCAACGTTTTATCAACGACGTCTTTTCCGACCTCCTTGATGTCTTTGTCATTGTGTACCTAGACGACATCCTCATCTTCTCCGAAGACCCTACACTTCATGATGAACACGTCCGTGAAGTCCTCCGAAGACTCCGAAAACATGGTCTTTTTGCGAATGGTAAAAAATGTTCTTTTGATGTCGACACGGTTGAATACTTAGGCTTCATGATGGAACCCGACGGTCTCCGCATGGACGACTCTAAAATTCAAGTCATTCAAGATTGGCCGGAACCCCGAAAGGTTAAAGATATTCAGTCCTTTTTAGGCTTTGCCAATTTTTATCACCGTTTCATTCACAATTACTCAAAAATTACCGTTCCGCTCACTCGTCTTACTCGCAAAGACACCCCGTGGAATTTCTCCGAAGAATGCCGATCGGCATTCCAGGAATTGAAAAGTGCGTTTACATCCGCCCCTATTTTGTCGCACTGGAAACCCGACGTTCAACTCATCGTGGAAACTGATGCTTCGGACTATGCACTTGCCGCGATATTGTCCATTCTGGACACCGATGGTGAAGTACACCCAGTAGCTTTTCTGTCTCGCACATTTTTGGCGCCCGAACTCAACTACGACGTTCACGATAAGGAATTACTCGCAATATTTGAAGCTTTCAAGACATGGCGACATTATTTGGAGGGCTCGGCCCACCCGGTAGATGTTATTACAGACCACAAAAATTTAGTTTACTTTTCAACCACAAAACTTCTCACCCGTCGACAAGCTCGATGGTCCGAATACCTCTCCGCTTTCAACATGGTAATTCGCTTCCGTCCTGGCCGCCTTGGTGGAAAACCCGACACTATGACTAGACGATGGGACGTCTATCCTAAAGAGGGGAGTAGCGACTACGCCACAGTTAACCCGCATAATTTCAAACCTATGTTTTCATCGGAACAACTGTCCGCATCTATCCGAGCCACTTACCTCATTCATCCAGTCTTGCGAAGTGTTATCCTTATGGATACCGAAAAGTTACATCAAGACATACTATCGGCAATTCCATTAGACCCAGTCACCAAAGCACACCTCGATAACCCGTCCGACCCCAATCAACCCCGATGGTCATTAGACTCACAAGGTTTCATTCGACTTGACAATCGCATTTATGTACCGGATTCCGACACCCTTCGGCTGCGAATCCTACAACATAAGCACGACCACCCAATCTCAGGACATTTCGGCCTCAATAAGACCCTCTCACTCATTAGAAGAGAATATACATGGCCCGGCATCCGAGATTTTGTTAAGCACTATTGTAAATCCTGTACTACGTGTTTACGCTCTAAATCACAGCGACACAAACCATATGGCCTACTCAAACAATTACCGATACCGGAAAAACCCTGGAACTCGATTTCTATGGATTTTATCGAGCACCTACCGGCATCCGAAGGTCACACAGCAATCCTAGTTGTTGTGGATCGGCTCTCAAAGCAAAGTATTTTCATTCCAACATATGACACGATAACATCTGTACAGTTAGCTGAATTATTCGTTACCCATGTATTTTCCAAGCATGGTGTTCCGTCGCATGTCACATCCGATCGCGGATCCGAGTTTGTCTCTCATTTCTTTAGGTCACTCGGAAAAGCACTAGACATGAAGTTACATTTCACTTCGGGCTATCACCCGGAAGGCGATGGACAAACCGAACGCATGAATCAAACCTTGGAGCAATACATCCGTGTCTATTGCAACTATCAACAAGACAATTGGAAATCACTACTACCGCTGGCCGAATTCGCATACAACAACGCACCGAATGCCACTACTGGCATTTCGCCTTTCTTCGCAAATAAAGGCTACAACCCCAACATCGCAATCCACCCGGAACGCGATCTCGCATCCGCCCGTGCTCAAGACTTTGTTACAAACCTCGACGAGCTACATCAAGAACTTCGTAAAACTATCGCAATGGCTCAAGAACGATACCAACGGTCTGCGGATAAAAACCGCCTTCCACCTCCTGATTTCAAGATCGGAGACCGAGTATTCGTTAAAGCCGAGTTTTTCCGAACTACTAGACCTTCTAAGAAGCTCTCTGAAAAATATTTAGGTCCTTTTGAAGTTATAGCACAAGCTGGCACGCTTTCATGGACGCTTCGGCTCCCCGACAACATGCGTGCAGTGCACCCGGTATTTCATGTATCTATGTTAGAACCTTGTGTTCCTAACAATATACCGGATCGCATACAACCACCACCTCCACCCGTGATTATTGATGGGGAACCCGAATTCGAGATATCAGAAATCCTAGACTCAAAAATCGACAATCGCCGACGCTCATGCAAATTACTTTATTTGGTCAAATGGGCTGGCTATGAAGGTACAGATGAAGAAACTTCATGGATCCTAGCTACAGAGCTCGGTAATGCCTCGGAAATCGTTTTAGGGTTTCACCAAGCTTATCCGAACAAACCCGGTCCTCTCAATTCCTTATAAGTCTATCACGCGGTACCCGACCTTTTTTCCGACTATGCCTTATGTTTTCACGCTATGATTTGTTTGTTTAAAAAGAAAAAAACCGATATATTTCACTATCTAAGTTTCTCCCTCTACAACTTCTCCCTCCTCTCTGACCTCCGAACCCTCCTCCGCACCGACAGCCACCGATACCACACCACCGACCTTCTCCGAAACCCCAATTTCATGCCCACCGCAACTCGAGACTTCCAAATACTGCTCAAGTTGACCACCGAGAGACTCGATAACGCTGGTCTGTTTCTCCAGCCCGACGCCCAAGAGTCGCAATTGCTCAGTTATGAGCCCTTGTTGTCGCAACATCTCATATCGGTACCAGCTCGTCTCCGAGAAGTAGGTCCGCATGAGGCGGTTTTGCTCTTCTAGAGCATCGGCCTGTTGCTCCTGGAATGAGCCATCGGCCCCTGGGAAAACACACCCAAGCTTCTGATCAGCGCACTCTTGACAAGTGCGGCCCCGACCATTGGTCCGGGGATGACAGGTTCGACCCCGTTTCGTGCACCGATTGCACTTGGGGTCATTTTCGGACCCCGCCTTGGGGGCCTGCTTTTGTTTCTATAGAAAAAAATTATTTAGGAAGTTTTCTTTAGGAAACCGAACCCACCTTGGGGCTCGACGGCCCCGGTGCATCCTCCTCGTCCTCCTCTCCCTCTTCGTCATCGGACTCCGAAGGCGTTGCAGCCTTGCGCTAACAGATATTGTCAGTAAGGTTCGCAAAAGACACCAGAGCCGACTCACTTTTCCCTCCCGCTTCTTTTTCGCCGCCTCCTCCCGTGCCCGATCGGCCTCCTGCTGCTTGTTCTTTGCAAGCACTGCTTCCCAGTGCTTGCGCGCGGCCTCTTCTGCCGCCTGTTTCTTTTCCTCGGCCTCGATGGCCGCCAACTCCTCCTTCTCTTTCCGCTCCTCCTCTTCACGCGCCTTTTTCTTCTGCTCGAGTATACGCCGACGCTCCTTCGCGTTCGCCGTACCACTCGGCGCCGACATAGGCGCAACTGTTAACCTAACCGGGAAGGGCTTTGATCCCGAGCCTATGGTCATGGTGGTTAAAGGAAGGAAAGTGGAATTTCAAGCGCCAGGAACTCTCAAACTTTTATATGCAAACTTTTGCCGAGTCACATGATGTTTGACACACCCAGCCGTACCCGACAAGTTTTTACGTATGGGATCTAGATTTTCGGCCTCCTTGGGATTTCGGCCAAAAGGGGAGATACTGTTACGACCATGTTGCAACCCTATCGGCCCCGAGGTTATCGCCACTTGTCAACGTTTCAAGTCATCCTCTCGGAAACCATCGGCCCCGAAGCTGATGAATGTTTCGCAAAGATCAAACTCCATTTACGCCCACGTCAAATAACTCGTATTGTCTGGTCAAACTTTGATACGTCCCCTTTATTATGTTGATCCGTTCAATCTTATGTTTCGCATATGTCTATCTATATTTGTAGTCCTCGAACCATTTCCTTTTATCGTAATCCCGCTCTCGGTTATCATCGGCCTCCGAACTAATCATAAACTTCCCGTTCCTAGTCAAGCTTATTGTTAATACCGTGTTCCGCCCTTCTCCCCATTAGTATTTTCCAGACGCCTGTTACTTGTATATGAACCCGCTGTAATTGTAGTTACTATGCAATCAGAATATCAACTCAGAATACCCTCATACACCTGTATCAGTCTCATACTAAGACTTCCCCCATCCGCCTTCGCGTGCGCTCGCCCACTCCCGGCCCCGACCCCTTGGCCCGACGCCCGACTTGTCCTTCGATTCCGATCGGTATCACGCCGAAAGGTACTCACTAGGACTAGTCTTCGCCTGCCCGAAATTTAAGGACATCCTACGGATATTTGCGAGGGCGCAGCCCATAAGCTGAAGCCAAGTCCTTCCGATCGGTCCCTGTCGGCCACCGACATTAGTCAGTTTCCAGTTCTTAACAGACCGTTCCAGATGCCGCTGATCCAAAACAGGGAAAGCGTCACGGAAAAATGTTCTTCGAGAGGAGTAACAAGAGGAGTTCGGTCAAACCCACCAAGGAATGTTGGATATGCGGAAGTCCGGAGCATTTTAAGATAGACTGCCCTCAAGCTGGCAAAATGTCTCATTATGTCTCTATCAACAAATGCTCCGCACAGGATATGTCGGAGGAAGCTGAGGAGCAAAGGTTATATGAAGCGGTTCATGGACTATCTATACAAGGACAAGTAAATAACTCTGATGACGAATTGACTTTTGTTTCCATTTATTCACCCCATGTCGAAGACAAATTAGTAAGGGAGGAAAATTGAACGACTGGTGAAGCTCTTCTGTCTGAAGCTTACGTATCCATACTCGCCGCAGATTTCTTCGAAAAAGGGGACCGGCTGAGTGCTCATCGGCAGGACCTTGAAGGCCTGACCGAGGACTACTGTCAGACTGGAGATTCTCACGAACAAATCAGTTCGAATTCGCTCTGTTCGCCTGGAGCTGATGTTGACACGTTCCCGTTTGATCCCGGGAACCCCCCCAATTTACTACCGTACGAGAACTCGGATTCGGAGGATGGCGACGATGATCCAGTATTGGATCCCCCTTCGAAGCATGTTCCTTGCCGAAGTGAACGCAGGAATGTAATCTTGTCCCTGCGCAAGGAAAGTAAGAGGCCTCGAATCCAATACCCTCATCCCAGTCGTCTGATGAAGGAGGATACTACGATCCTTTATCGAAAACGGGATCCTCCCAGTGGTTATTCTAGCATAGGAGTTGCAGTGCTCCATGTTTTCGGTCATGTAGGAACTCCCGATTCACCCGAACACGTTAAAATTCGAATGGACACGGGAGCGGATCTTTCCCTTATATCGGAGGAATTCTACAAGGAGCTGCAGGGCATATATAAGTTGAAACAAGGACTCAAGTTACGTCTAATCCAGCTCACGGGTAACGCTAAAGTTATCGGATATGTTAATATTCCCATTTACCTGGAGGACGACAGTGGAACGTTACTGAAGTTCATGGCAGAAACTTATGTCGTTAGAGGAATGACGGTGCCGATTCTTTTAGGAGAAGACTTCCATATTAATTATGAAATTGGTACTCTAAGAGATCAGCCGTTGGGATCTAGACTCATTCTCCCAGGACAACAGGGTTTTATTCCAGCCAGTTCTTCTAAGGAATCTCAACCTTTGACCTTCACCGTCAATAAGGCCCCTTTCAGGAAGCATGAGAAGGAGTCTTCCAAACTCACCTCTCTCCCCGATAAAGGTGTGTGTACTGAAAGAGTCGCACGAGCCTTGGAGGATTGCACTATCGATCCAGAGTCAGCCAGACTAGTGCCTATTTTTGTTGAAGATCTAAAGGGCGAGGAATGGATTGTTGAAGGAATTGTACTGCAAAACGAGGACGGTTCTATATTAGCCACACCAATCACGGCAATTTCAAGGAATAGTGCGGCAGTACCTTTAGCCAATCCATCGTTAACCCCTAAGACTATCCGACGATGGGAGACAATAGGGATAATTCATAACCCCGCTCGTTGGGCTCACAAGCCCAGGTCACTCGAGGAGAAAGGTTTAATGGTAGCAGGCGCGACCAAGATCGCACACCTTATCGAAAGTCTCTCTCAACTTGAGGAGGACCGTCAAGTCGCCTCAGAAAGGCCTAAACCACCTGTTGAACCAGAGGTTGCAGACGATTTCGAACCGCCTGGTCCTAAGACGGCTGCAGTGGCTGATAATGAGAAATTTGCCTCAGAGGATCTTCACAAGTTAGTCAATTTGGGACCGGATATACCAACGGAGGTCCTGCCATGTCTCAGATCAGTTTTGACTGAGAACGTTAAGGCTTTCGGAGTTGACGGACGGTTAGGGCAAGTGGAATGTAGAGTCCCTGTCCCCTTGAAAGAGGGCGCTCAGCCCATATCCATGCCTATGTTCCCTTCGTCCCCTGCCAATAGGAGAGTTATAGACGAGCAAATGGATACCTGGTTCGAACAGGGTGTCATTGAGCCATCTAAAAGCCCCTGGGGAGTGCCAGCCTTCGTAGTATATCGCAATGGTAAACCGCGGGTGGTCATCGACTATCGGAAACTTAATCATCTCACTGTTCCAGACGAATTCCCTTTACCACGTCAATCGGAGATTATGCAGGCGCTGTCGGGGTCAAATGTTCTTTCTTCTTTCGATGCGCTAGCCGGGTTTACTCAATTAGAAATGTTGGAGGACGATAAGCCCAAAACAGCCTTTAGATCCCATAGAGGGCTGTGGCAATTTAAAAGGATGCCATTTGGGCTCAGAAATGGCCCCTCCACATTTCAGCGCGTCATGCAAACAGTTTTAGCACCCTACTTGTGGATTTTTTGTTTAGTCTACATCGATGACATAGTCATATTCTCTAAGAACTGGGATGATCATTTGCTTCACCTGAATCAGGTGCTTGGCGCTATCGCTTCGGCCGGTATCACTCTCTCTCCCAAGAAATGTTTTATCGGATATAATTCGATATTGTTATTGGGTCATAAAGTATCTAGGCTGGGTTTTTCAACCCACCAAGAAAAAGTTCGCGCTATATTGGAATTGGCCCCACCCACTAAGGTTTCTGATCTACAACGGTTCCTTGGAATGGTCCTTTACTTTTCAGCATATATACCATTCTATTCATGGATGGTGTCCCCTTTATTCTTGTTCCTAAAAAAGAGAACACCCTGGACGTGGACCGCTGAACATGTCCGAGCTTATGAGGATGTTAAAACCGCATTAGGATCAGCTCCAGTGCTGGGACATCCAGTTAGTGGGATGCCCTATCGATTGTATACGGACGCTTCGGATTTTGCCTTGGGTTGTTGTCTCCAACAAGTCCAGAAGATGGCTTTAGAAGACTTAGTGGACACTAAAATCTATGCCCAAGCCAAGTTAGCTTTTGACCGTGCGCAGGATGTGCCATCCTTTGTTCATCGGTACAAAACCAAACAGCCTGAGATTGAGTGGTCGGATTCGTGGGGACCCACTTTTGAGGCGACCGAAGTTACTGTTGAACGAGTCATTGCATATTGGAGTTGCACACTGAAAAGCGCTGAACGCAACTATTCTGCTACTGAACGGGAAGCGTTAGCAGCAAAGGAGGGACTAGTCCACTTCCAACCTTTCATTGAAGGTGAACATGTTCTGCTCATTACGGACCATGCAGCTCTGCAATGGGCTAGATCTTACGAGAACACTAATCGTCGACTAGCCACATGGGGGGCGATATACGCTGCATTTCCAGGTCTCGAGATTTTGCATCGAGCAGGGAGAGTTCACAGCAACGTGGATCCACTGTCCAGACTCCCTCGGGTACCAGCCTTCGTGAGCCCTATTAGAGATGATTTGCAGGCTATCACCTCGACCTCTCTGGACAAGAGTACTGAGGAAAAACTATGGAAGGACGAACCCGCTAAGAAAGCGGTCTTCTCTACCATACTTGATTCTATGGAGCCTTTCGGAGTAACTCAAAAGGTCCGACAGTCAGAATGGGATTCTCATAACGCAATAAGGAACGACCAGGAAGACGAGTCTGACTTCGCATTGCGTCATCCTCAGCTACTAATCAGCATCGAGGAGGGATATATAAAGAAATTTCTAGAGGGTTATTCAAAGGACCCGGTTTTCAGGAATCTCTACGCTTTAGATACCCCTTCACCCAACGCGGTTGTTACTCCTTCTCACTACTTCGTGGGAGCAAACCGACTCCTGTACTTTCACGACTCGGACTGGAAAAGTCGAGTCTGTGTACCCAGAACCATGATTAACTCGATTCTAAGGTTGGTGCATGATAACCCTTTTGAGGGAGCACATGCCGGAGGCCAGCGGTTGTTCAACCTGATGAAAGACCAGTTCTTTTGGCCAAGAATGCTACAAGATTGCATGTCGTACGCGCGTACCTGCGATATCTGCCAAAAAACCAAAGTCAATCGCACCGCTTGTCAAGGAGCCCTCAGACCGGCTGACGTCCCTTTTAGGCCATTCGAGGTAGTTTCTATGGACTTAATCACTGGACTACCCGATTCAGGAAACGGATTCGTATTCTGCAGTCTTCGTTGCCGTTGATAAATTGACGCGTTACGCTATTACAATACCTACCTTTTCGAACCTTACGGCTGAAGGATTCGCACGAATATTTGTCAAACAGGTAGCAAGCCCCTTCGGACTGCCCTCTTGAATAATCTGTGACCGGGATAAGAGATGGACCTGCAGGTTTTGGCGGGAAGTCTGTAAGATCTATGGTACCACCCTTGCGGTATCTTCGGCTCATCATCCTCAAATGGATGGGCAAACGGAGAATATGAATGCGACCATAGAACAGATGCTTCGAGCCTATTGTGCCTCTGCTAAGGAAAGCTGGTCCCAGTGGATTGAGGTAGTTGTTCACGCATACAACTCGACTGTTCACAGTTCCACAAACTACGCCCCGGCCTTCTTATTAATGGGATACCTCCCAAGAGGAATGTCTCGAGTCCTAGGAGGTGACGAGCCCCTAGTTCCTAGAGAACTATCAGACAGCCCTATGGCCGACCAATGGATCCTCGAGCTAGAAAATCATCGGCAGATGGCACGGGATTCAATCGCTCGAGCCCAAGAGATTCAAGCACGAGCGTATAACAAGAAGCAAAGACCTGTAGAAGATATCTCTGAGGGAGACTTTGTATTGGTGAACCCCCACTCCCTCGAACTGGTGGAAGTCAAGGGAATGGGGAAGAAACTAATACAAAGATGGATTGGACCATTCGAGGTCCTTGAGAAATTGAACTCTCAAGTATTTAGGCTTAAGATTCCCCTGGAGTATCCTATGCATCCAGTCATTAATCGGGATCATCTGCGGAAATATCAACCCTCTCCTTCCACGCTAGGTCTGAGACCCCAACTTGAGAACCTAAGAGAGTTGAAATCAGATCATGAAGAATATGAAGTCGAAGCTATTGTTGGACATAGGAAACAGTGAAATCGTCTGCTATTTAGGGTGTGCTGGAAAGGTTATGGACCCGAGGAGGATTCGTGGTTAAGCAGCACTGACCTTAGAAACGCTCCGGCACTTCTGAGGGCGTACAAGGTGCTGTTCAACATTTAACAGGATATATGCGCTCAAGGAATCATCTATTCCCTCTCTTTTGTAACTTCCTTTCAGAAATATCTCAGTTATTCAGTGAGCCATCTCATTGGCTTTTATTCTTTTTCATTTTTCTATCCCTTCGGTCGATTGGGACAACCATTAATTGGTGGCGGACACATTTCCCCAAAACCCGGCCACAATTAATGAATTTTATTTAACGACCAACCGAGCGGAGTTTCAATTCAATATATATATAAAAAAAGTACACGTAAATTCGCATAAATTTTCTTTATCTTTCACACCACGTCCTTCACCTATCTACAGCCCTTCCCTCTATCTTCAACTTCACCACTTTTATCGTGCTATAATGCTCCCTTTCCAACAAAACAAGCAAGTCCTCCCTAAGTTCAAAAAGGTCCCGTGAGCCCCGACAGCCAGTACATCCACGACCAGCGGGGGATTCATCACCCGCGTGCCTCGTACAGACAATGTCGAGAGCAATTGGGGTACCCAAGAATCAACCCCCCTGTCGACTTTCTCCTTTGGTGATGAGCCGGGGAAAAATACTGGTACGGATTGGAGCAAGCTGTTAGGCCCCTCCGTCAGACCGTCATCTGAGGAAGTCGCTGCTAGCATGCGGAAGCAGGAAATGTTTATGGAAGAACACAACGCAAGGAGACTCACCCGCAAAAGAGAAAGGCGTGCTGAGTATAGAAGTCAACAGGAGGCGAGGGGAGCAAGAGAAGGAGTCCCCTCCAAGCGGCAGCGGCGTGAGTAGAGAGTGCAATGCGGAAACAGAGCTTCCGTGCCGATCCTTCCCCCCGCGGGAGAGAAATGGGCCGACTCCGCGGAGACCGATGATAGTGAGGGTGGGACGCCTTGTATTAGGACGACGGGAACCAAGAGCTGGAAGGAGAAGGAGGGTACCATCTTTTACGACTGGGAGCTACTTCGACGCATTAAGTTGCAACGCATAGTTCTTACCCGAGGGGACGGTCAAACGCTGCCCCAACAAGAAAAGGGATACCGTAGGGGACCAATTGAGTTTTCCTCGGACGAGGATGAGGAGGAGGACGAGAACAGGAATGGCGTGTATAGCATCCGATCTCTGGGAGAGGATTGCCATGAAGGGTTCCTTCTCCCATCTAAAGTTCGTTTCGTAACCAGTGACCCCAACCAAAGACAAACGCGGAGACCGTCATCCAGAGTATGGAGGGGTCACCGCCCTAGTCAACAGTCACTGGAACGCGAACCTTCCACGATTCCGGTCCCACATCTCTCGCCAACATCGAGGCCCCTTCCCATCATTCACCCTACACACACTCCCTCAGCCCCGATTCTAACGCCTCATTTACCTCCCTCTTCAAAAGCTGTACCAGTCCCAACCTCACTTGGGATGTCGAGGCCCCCTCCCATCCTCCACCTGACACACACTCCCTCAGCCCAACGCGAACCTTCCCCGATTCTGGCGCCTCGTCTCTCTCCCTCCCCGAAAGCTATACCGGTACCGACCCAACTTCCGCCGTCACCGGGTATCCCTCCCGACTCTCCGTATTCATATTGCGTGTCCTTGGGTAGCCCTATCCAGGACCTTCCACCAGAGCGAATGTATGTCGATTTGGACCCCCCTACACCGGACGTCATCGATCCCCTGGCAAGCAGAAAGGTGAAGGAGATGCAGAAAGCCACCACTCCTCTCCAAGAACAATCCCCTATTCCCGTCCTTGACAGCCCGGTTCCCCTCACTGAGCCTGTATCCACAACTTTCTGGATGCGAGTAGCTGTCAACTACCCTTCCGAACAGTTTCCTGTCAGAAGGGTGCTATCAGAGCTCGTGCCAGTACTTCAGCAACCGGTCCTTCAAGGGAGCCTCAAGGGTTGTCGCGGTCTGGCTCCGTTGTCGGAGATAATGGAGGATTTCTATCTCTCCTTCGAGGATCTCGCAGAGGGGAAGAACTTTGCACGAGCAGCACAAGAGATTAAACTCTCTATGTTCCAGCACATCATAGTGGAGCTTCACCGTCTGCCCCCAGACTCAGCAAATGTCCTCTCTATTGCTGGCTTAGTAGATTTACTCGAGGCCCTCGTCCTGACGCCTCCCACAGAGACCACCATGCAGCCACACGTTCCTGCCCTACTGCCTGCGTCTTCGTTTCCCCTCCCCAATGCTCCTCTTCTCGCGCGGATTTCCGCTCCGCCGGTTAGTGTCCGCGCAGTCGTTCGTTGCAGAGAGAAAGCCTACAGACGATGGGCCGACTCCTTGTACAGGAATTCTAGTGATTTGACTCGGGCGAGAATAGCTGAATCCTTCAGAGTAAAAAGGGAACGATGGGGAAACCTCATTTTGGACCTTGGGGGATCCTCACAGAAAGCTTGGGGTGGCGTTCCAGATGCTCTTCGACACCTAGTATAGCACATCCCTTCGAACTGGGGGGCACTGTAAAGGGTATGCATATATGCATACCTGGACTAAGGAATAATAACTGGATTATAGTACTTTATTATTTACCTTTTATTTTCTTTCTTTATATTCTTTCTATATTTCGAGCACACCTTGATTTTGTAGTTCGAAGCTTTGTGTATACGTATGGGTGCTCTCGGCGCCAAAAGAGATAGACAACTTTTACCCAGCAGACACCACCTCGTAACGACTCAGACGTCGAATAGCGAGAGGTGTCAAGGGTAGTATCTGTTTTGTTAGTTTCGTTTTTTCATTACTGGCTTTGGTATGTGTAATGTATGTCTTCTGCTGAGAGTCCTTAGGTATTTAGCAGTAACTTAAAGAAATCAACTTGTTATATATGAAAGGGATGAGTGTGTCAATAGACTATTAGTTTAGGGTTCTCGTTTAATAGTAGTTAAAGATAAAGTGAAATATCAGAAGACAAACGAATAGCTTTCGTTCGGAGTGCGTAACTAAGATAAGTCACGTTAGTAATAAGGGTGATTCTCGTTAACCTGAGAAAGGTAATATCCTGTAAACCTGGAACAGGTGGAATAAGATGCACAAATGCAAATGTGACAAAGTTGTCTAGTTTAGGGGGTTCAAAAGTTATATTTTCGTGATCCAGCTCAGCTGTTTAAATACATAGGCATGGTGCTGCGCAACTGCGCATTACTGCGTACAAACTACGGTTGCTACATAATAACTGCACATGATCGAAATATAGTGTGGCTGTGCATGATTGTTACAATCGTCTCAGATTAATTTTAGCTAAGAAATGATATGCATTTTGAATCTTTACTGTCCATTCACAAACAGGTATCCTAACTACATGTATCAAACATTAATAGCTCAGATACCTGGTAATGTTCGTATGTTGAATACGTGCATTATAACAATTGACTCTGTCTGATGAGAGACTAAAAACCAAACGAATGGACTGTAGCGTGACAATTTAGTTAGCAGCTTGAGTAATTGATATCAAATCTACCTGTTACATGACAGTATGTCATTCACTCCATGGTCTATATCAACTGGCAGATGTTGTACATACAATCCAGTCAGAAAATTAGCTTAGATTCCCCCCAGTAATCTAATCCATTTTCTGCTCTAAACCCTTGCTTGATTCACACTGCTCGCACTAGTCAGAGCCCACAGGCTCCAGCACATCTATCTCTCTCAACTATCTCGACTCACGACCCACGACCTCCAACCTACGACCTATGACCCAGGAACCCTGCCCGGACTCCCCAGGATTCCGTCCGCCTGTTCGAAATTGGACAACATGATCTAGTGAGGGCGCAGCCTATAAGCTGAAGCCAAGTCCTACCAGATATCCCACGGGTTTCTCTGGAGACCCGCCCTGTGTGTATCCTAACAGGTGCACTCAGCACCAAATGAAACAGAGACACACTTTTACCCAAGAACCACCACTCGTAAGACATAAACTAGGTCTACTACAAGCGGTGATCAGGATAATGTGTCAGCTACCACATAGGTAGCAATATCTGAACTATCTAACACTTCTGGCCTTGAACTGTAACAGTCGAGGCCTCCACTTGATCCATTGCACTCTTTGACTACTGCATCATCTCATACTCTCTCTCTCACCTTCTCTTATATTGCACCAAATAGGTCAATATTCTTCCTTTCTACTCATTTCTTCATATATAGAATGGTCAGAAATTCCACCACTCTTCACACTAGGTACGCAGATTCGACTTTTCCAGTCCAAATCTCGAAAGAACAATAGCTTATTCTTGCTGATAAAATAGTGTGAAGGGGTAGCTACCATATTTGGGAAAATGGGATCGGCGGTGTAAAATGTTTTCTGAAGGCGGGATCTTTCTGATATCCATCGCAAAGTTCCTTAGCATAATTCTCATCGGTCCTATTCTAGCCAGCCAGCCTGCTGATAGTGTAACTAAAATTCAGTCAATTCCAGCTTTTATGGGGTTACATGTGTTCAAATGTTCTACTATTTTCGCAACTATGGGAAAGATACCTGGCCAATTAAGAGTCTGGTGAATATCTAATACATTTTGATGAAACATTGTAATGATCATCTTTTCAGGTGTTGTCTCTTCTGTAAGAATTTCTAGTGGAATTACGTGTGGGTATAAGTTTACAATTGTGAAGAGTGATGGAAGTTCTAACCATTCTATATACAAAGAATATTGACCGTTCAGGTACGACACGTAGTTGTATTGATTGCCTAAGTCTAATATACACTAAACGAGTATTGACTATTTAGTTCAATACGTCTGAGTGAAGTAACTATCTAAGGTAGAGTAGATAGCTAAAATGAATAAAGGGAATTGACTGTTAGGTGCAATTCTGAATGACTGCTTGAGTGTAGAAAAGAATAACGAGAGTCAAATGATAGAGTAGCGCAGATGTGTGAAGGATAGGTCACATAGGAGGTGCAACTGAAGACTCTAAGCCTTACCCCTTAGCCGCTTTATAATTCCATTATTTCCTTTATGTTTTATATTTTTCTTTTCTTTTCTATCACTCATAAATTCGGGTCATACCCCTTTTTATTAGTTCAAGAGTCCATGTATGCTTGTGGGTGCTCTAGCCCACAAGAAGTACACGCATGTCACAGTAGTAGTCACACGTGAGAAACTTAGACACTTTTCAACCCCGACAACCATCACCTGCACATGCAAGTACTGGTTCAGGGTCTTGTCTAAAACTAACCTTCACTCTATCTCTCTTCCCAGATTAGCAGTAACTACACTTCACACTGTAACAGTCACAGTTAGTTACTACTATTCGACTCGACTTCAAGTTCTTGCTTCGTGCAGTAAGAATATCCATCGTAGCTCCCTTTCTTAGGATATTCTCTGTCTCTTGCAATATATACTTTCTCTTATCTACTTGGCCATCGGCCCAGCTAGCTACACAGTCGGATCTCACTGTAAGGTCGATCTGCCCTTGTAATTATCTATCGATCACACCTTAAAGGTCGATCGTAATCTACATCTTGACTACCTATACATGTAACTACTAGTCAATTGTACTTTGCACTATTGTTAGTCGATAACAATCGCACATTGAGTGGTAAACTACTTGACCCTTTACAGGATGTGATCTGCGTGGATTGAGATATAAGTGGAGTTTCAACTGATACAGTTTGAAACTCTGGTGTGTAGATAGTTGAAGCCCATCTGTGACGGTCGAGATGATACCCCAATCACAACTTACAGGACACTAACTGTGTGTCTAGGTAAGTCGTGGTTGCGGGGTAAAAAGTGTCTGAGCTCTAATTACGGGCACTAGAATACATGAGTTTGGCGTGTATGCGCCCACAAGAGTTGATGTACCGCATACATAGGTTGTTGAACTAATATAAGTGTATAATAAAATAGAGAGAAAGAAGAAATAATAATGGGAATATAGTATGGGCTTATCCAGACTATATTTCCTGAGCATATTTTGCTATACCTCTCACAACAATGGAGAAAATTGGTTGTGCCCATTAGGGTTCTTGATTCGATTCATCAGGCCCTTATAATCCACATATTCTACCACTATCTCGTCCAGAATTATACCTCCCATTTGGCTCTCCAGATCACAATTTGGTATGGTTCTCACAAACATTTGTTGGGTGTGATTTCTGCAACATTTTTGGCAAACTTTATAGGAGCATTCCAGTGAGCTACCACATTCACCATGTGTTATGTCTCCCATGTAGTGGGTTTATGTCACATTGTTCATCATAGTCGGAGATAATTGTCAACGTGAGTTCCCACTTCACAATACTCCCCTTCAAATACATTGTTAGTCTAAGACTGTTGATATCAGGCCGTGATAGCTTTTTTGGTCGGGAGGTCCGTCTAATTAGGTGTATTTGAGAAACGACCTCAATACTCTTTCGATAGTTTCTTCACCATCCGGATTTGGAAATGTACGTGCCTCGAGATTGTAGTACCGTATCTTGGAGCCGACGACTATGTAGTGAGCTCAAACATACCATTGGCAATATTCTGTGCGAGTATCTCTTTCATTGTTGATGCGTTTTAACCTTCCCTTGCAACTTTTCAGGAATGCTGGGTCAGCACCCACTTCGGTTTGTCACCATCCATGTATCACTACCAATTCTTAAGAGTCGTATCTTTGCCTTGTAGTGCTGAATTTGGGTGAGTCAAGTCCGTTTTCCATTCTATTCAAGCTTGCACTGATACGGGTTTGACCTAAGTATTCCCAATAAAAGCGTGAGCCCTGAAAAGTCTCATCCGTTATTACAACTACTTAGGCCACTGTCTAGTTTATCCTTTAGTGACTTCCAAGTTGGCGTTGTGGCGCTCAAGGTAAAACCATATTAATTTGGTGAATTAAGCTCATTGCTTATGCTTCAGTCCATGGGAACTACCGGGCTTGCGGTTGCTGTCGTTACCGACGTCATCCAAGCAGGATGCCTGTCATTTTATCTGTACAGAAGCCGAACAAGTTTTCAAAGGTGTGGTCATGCCTCTTAACATCGTTCTCATGTATAGCTATTCTCAGGTCCGATGACATGATCACAAAACTAATAGCACTTACTATCACAACTGGATTGTTGACAACGTAATATTGTATCGCATCATCTGTGTCCGAGGCATTCACATGGGTTGACAGAGTCTTCGTTGGTGGAAACTTTATAGCTGTGAGCAAATTTGTTATATAATCATTACCGTGGCAGACTGTCTCTATGTCTTCGTTTCGCCAAGTATGTTGTAGCACCTGAAGATTTCTATCTTTTGTTCTTCAATTTTATGTTGGGAAAATGTAAGTGTGACAGGAGATAACAAATCTTCTAAAATAATAGTATACATCAATTCTCTTTTGACATCGTGAGTCCGATATATTTGTGGAAGGTTTTCAGACTCACGACTATGAACATAGCTTGAACTCACGAGCAGCCATCATCAAAGCAGGACGAATCAATCATAGCAGCCACCATATGACGAATTCATACCGTTTCGATTAGTTTAGAAATTATTCTAGTAATCTGGGTGGCGACAATGGGGGGGAATGTCTCACTATCAATGTTAAACAGAGCACCGAAAGAGATGGCGCATGCTGAGTACCACTTTCCTTCACCTCATCTCCTAGATAAATTTAAGCATCGCCGAAAAGTTTGACAACTATTAATATATAACGGACTCTATCGTCAATTCAATCCGTTTATTTATGTATCATCCCATACGCAGTTCGAAGATAAAATTAAATATTATCTATAATTTTTGAGGAGCAAAGATATATTGGGGGGGTGGGTGGTAAACTCTGTGTTCAAGATTCATTGATGTATGCCAGTGAAATTAATGAGAGTTAGAAGTCAGCTTGTAAAATCATGAAACATTGATGAGATGGATAGCAACCGAGGCAGTGAGCATTGCCCTGCTAGTACTCAATCTGATATCCCTAGAATACTGTAGAATAATATAGAACATAATTCTCCTTGCCAGAATATTCTTCCCTGTAGACATGTCACATGTGATCCCCTCTGTACTTCCCCCATAGTTACACTAGATTACATACTCTAACATCTGCCGTGGTCTGCGCACATTCTAAATCTATCCAATATAAGAAATAGGTGTCAGAGATGCTGTTTTTTTTCAGCCTACCACATTCTATGATCACCTGCGCCAAGAAAGAATTTTGATTTGACTGAATGGGGGTGCGGGCCCAAATTCAACAACTTGGAGTCTACGGGTACATGACATTCATTCCCAACACTGTGGGCGCTGGCAGCAGCAGGACTCAATGGTCGACAATTTATAATTTCTATGTTCTGGGACAGTGCGTGTTCTGGCTCACTAAATAGAAAACCTTGCAAACCAATAGAGGCTACAATCTCAGTTGTACAATTGCTATCGTCTGAAGGCCGACGGTCCTGGCCTCAATATGAATCCTATGGTACCGAATTTACTTTCTAGCGTTTGCATGATGTTATTGGAATATCCCGACCTTCACCTCTCCATTAAACATTCTATGGAATCAGAGAGGTTTTATTATGCTCCTTAACATACACTGGTTGTGTTGTGTTCGAAATGATGATGAAACACCCTCCTCCTAAGGGTGATTGACCAACTGACACATTGATTGGCACACAAGTAGTTTTATTAAAAGCCTATTAAACCCTTGTAGGCAGTGCATCAGCTGTTCCTTGAGGGATAAATAAGGGATAAATGAAGCCCTAAAGTTATGATGGAAAAAATGATTGAAGACAGCTTCGGTGACATGAGTTGAGGCTGCGAGGCACTCAAGGAAGTACACGCTACAAAATCGGCGCCATTCTGCGTGGTCATCGATAAAGTTACCGGTTCATAGTAAGTGCATTCTCATGCTCATATCTTACATTGATCTCAATTCGCCACAGAGCTCAGCTGTCGCTGCAAACTGTTCCGATAACAATGAAACGTCTAAGAAGACGAATTAAATAGTATTTCTCATGTTTGTATCAACTATCCCTGATTTGATAAGTCTACTTCATTCAATATTATCTGAAGGAAAACAAGTGCTATAGTCCTAGCATGTAAGTGTCCACCTGCTTCTAAGATAACTTAAAAAAACGAGCTATGACAGATATATCAACTCTCTCGGTACACTTCCACCATTTTGGATAGCGTTCTCTACTGTTCTGTTTAGTTCCGTGATTATCGACATTGTGGCAATGTATAGTATTTACGAGCCGAGATTGCTCGTTGTCGCCGCTGGGACAGGACTTGTAAGGATGTGAAGCGACCCCCCTGAATTTCTGGTGACTCCATTTTATTATTATTATGCTTTTATGTATGTTGCAGACTACATGGAAGATTTTTGAGAATGAGTGCTAGATACTAGATACAAGAATATGAACTCAGTATTTGCATACAGTATGCCAAATAGCTAATTGATTACCTAGATACAAGAATATGAACTAGGTAATGAAAGTAAGTAACAGACTAGATAAAGGTAATGATAACTATCTCACCTCAGTATTTGCATGCAGTATGCCAAATAGCTGAGGTGATGCTAACTAGGATGGCTTGTATTTAAGCTATCTAAGAACAAAAGGAAAAGTGGTAACAATAATGCAATTGTATAGAATGTACTAGAAATGTTTCATCTAACAAAGGAAATAGTGGAACAATGGAACAGCACATCTTTTGTCTGCAGTTGCGCATGGCCATGTGGCTGTGCACAAAGGGACTATTGCATGCTTACTAATCCAACAATATTCTCAATTGGTGGGCCGTCAGGGGGGATTTTGCCCTCTTGCTTTATGTGTTTGCCTTTGGAACTGCATAATATGTTACATGATACTACAGGAGAACTGTCAAATCCCCTTTTTGTTTCGTTGCTACCCTATCAGCCATTTATGGTGCTTCAGCCCTCCTTGCAACCATACTCTATCACATGTCACCATGGCATCCTCTTGCAGGTTATCCGGGCCCGTGATCATCATGGATCAGCAGTCTTAAACTCACTTGCATCTCTTACAGTGGGAAACGACATTTGTTATTAGATGACTTGCACCAAAGATATGGACCAATGGCACCGAAATCAACTCTACACATAAAGACAACCTATATATAAGACCTCGTAAATGGTTCACCTCAACCTCTGTATGAATTTAACACCTGATTTAACACTTCTTTGTATGCTCTTGGATTTGAATCCCCCACTGTGAGGATGAGGTGCCAATCAGGACTTAACTATGCTACTTATGACAGACTTCCGCTCCCACCTGCTGTATATCAGGGAAATAGGACAGCAGTATTCCATGGTACATCTCTAATAATGCATGCAGGATGTATTCAGATTCTGGATGTTCTGTGTTGCAATTGGTAAGCCCTTGATGATGTTCTCACAGGCCAGCTGAGAATGACCGATGCAGAGAGTTTTGCCCATAAAAATGCCCCCCATCCACCCAAGAGTCATTCAATGTCATCACTGCATGAATTGTGCCAGCCAGCATGAACCTGGAAACACAAATCAGAACCAAAGTGGAGGAGGGAGCGTGTGGAATCAAGATGAGCAGGCACTCACAACTGGTCTCCTGGTTCCAGAAGATAGTATGTCCATTTATGTGCTGTATAGTCCAGGTCCTCCAGTGAAGTTTCTACAATGTACCCTGATATAACAACCCATAGCTTTGTGCTGTGCACCATATGGATCCAAGTACCAAATTTCCCGGCATCAATGTGTGCTCTCAAAAGAGCTCCCTCAGTAGCACAAGGCCTCCATCTAGTCATATATTGTGGAAATCCTACCAGGTTGTTCATAGCATGATTCCCAGCCAAGATATCATATGAAATCATACTGGAACAATGCCTACCTTTAGAAGGAGCCTATCATGTCTCAAGCTCAGCGAGAACTCACAGCAAAATGTCAGGTGGATGCAATGAGACTGCTGTCAGAATATCCAGAAAATTCATTGCCTTTCTCTTCCCATCAAAGACTTGAATGAGTGAGGCTTTATACATGTGAGCTAATACTTACCATGAACCTCCCGTCCCATATGAATATCTACACCTTGGTGGAGAGCCAATCATTGAATGTCAAAACTCTTATGCAGCCGATCCTTGAAGAAGTCATGCCATCATTTTGGATTAGGGATCATAATCACCCTGTCACTAAAAATGGACACTTTCTCCAGTAATATATCCATGGACTCATCATTATCCATAACAGCTTCTAACCATGATGCAGGGAAGCAGGTACAGTCCATGGGGATGGTGCCAGACATAGTGCTTGGGTCATAAAAGTGGGGGGGTTGCGAATTCTTAATCAAGCCCTCAAAAACTTACCAATCCATTTCCTAAAGTAAATAGAACCTCAACCCATATTCGAGGAACTGAAGCCCATAGCATAGCAAGGACTTACCAACCCTTCAAACCACTCTAATTCATATTTCACCTCCACTGACTGGTAAACACCATTTCCATCATTGACAAATGTCTTGAATACATAAGATTCCACCCCTGGTTTCTTGCCAGATTTCATTTGAACCTGACCACCACACACCATTATACATTGAGATTCCTAGAAAATACAAATGCACAATCTGGAAATATACTTACAGGCAGTTTGCTTACCAACAAGTCCTACTTCTCCTTCAAAGGTTCCATATTTCTTGACCTTGGGACAGTGTAGAGACAGAGAAACGGGATCTTCATTATTCGAGGACTATAAGGATTAAATTTACATAAACTTGGCAACTTCAGGCTTTCACTGTTTAATTTGGGTCGAACCTTCTCGAAGTCTCCCCATTTTTCGGCTTATTTGCGGCTGGATCACGTGTCTGTTTGGGTCCACTCCATAACTGTGCCATGTCAAAAATGCATTGTATCAGTGACGCGTACCCTGACTTCAAACCTCGGCTGTGCTTTTCCCAAGTGCCAGATTGGCGAAGAGGATTATATGATGCTATACAACATATGAATCAAACATAAGAGGGAGGGAACAAAATAAATAAAATGGACAGAAACATATTGCCTTCTGAAATTTAACTTATAATTATTTATCTGAAATAGTCGACGAGTGAATTCATCTAGACCAAAGAGTCACGGCCCCGTTGTTAGGGCTAGTCATTGTCCGAGTAGCGTTGTATGCATTATGTAATGTCATCTATTTCAAACACAAAAAAAAAATGTCTGCTAAACAATAGGAAACTAAATGAAGTAACAAAAGGGGATGGAACAATGGGAGAAAGAAACAAAGAACAAAGAACAAAAGGGAATAAGTGTTACGAACTTATGTAACGCTCGTATTCCAACAGCCCCAAAAGTTCATGAGAACACGTAGAGCCATACTTGATGATAATGGCGCCTAATGCCTCATGTGGCTATGGCGGGAGCATCTCATATCCTGAGAATGAAGGTTAGGGATTGGCATAACAAACGAAGAATTAATTCCAAAACTATCGACTACAGCCATAAAAAATATTCTGATCTTGATCGTGATGAATTATCTACAGATGCTTCTAGAAGCAAGCGACACGAGCGCAGTCAAGTGAATGTCACGCCTTCGAACAATGAGAATTCGAAACTGTTCATTTAATTAATCAGGTAAATTATGTTATGCAGCAATATATTAATATTAGGCCGGCGGGAAGTCAATTCATCAAGTTCAAATTCATCTGTAATTAAAACGCGGCACTCACTTCTACTTAATATCAGTTGTTCCCAGACTCTGAGAGATTATCTGACATCCTATCGCTGTCTGCTATTTGGCACTTGACGATCACTGCCTACTGCGTTGTCAGACTGTATGGAACCGACACTCAGATCCCTTTGACATACAGTCTCGGTTCGAATTATGAAACTACCTTTGAAATAGTCTTCGGAGTTTTTTACCTAAAAAAACTACTACTACTGATCCAATTCACTCGGAGTCATTGCTAATATTTTTGTGTAGTTATTTTACTTTCATCCTAGTTGGACGATATCCCCCGAAGTCCCATTGTCTCAGATTGTGCTTGCTGCTCCCGCAAGTGAGATGATAGTCGGTGTTGTATAACTATAAGAAAAGTGTATGGATTTAAACCTTTCAGCCAGCTCACGAACTCCCAACAACCATCACTGCTAGAAACAATACACTCAAACAATGACCTTTGGACAATCACTGGCTTCCGTTACAGCGTGTACGTGAATCTATTTTTTTGATGTCCCTGGGATCTATAGCATAAACGTACACCTATTAATTAGTAAACGCAACAAAATATTCAATTCTGGCTGCGGTCACTGCTGTAATATACGATTATCGTAGGTTTCCTCTCATGGTCATGCCAAAAGGTATAATTCTGACGCCCTCTCATTAAGTGTTGAATATAGGCGACGAGGTTGGGGAACTACTGCTATTTTGACCCGTTTTATTTAATCCGTTTTTTTCTCTCATAGACTTTTCTGGTATGGAAAAAACCATTGACCGTGGGCAAGGTGCTCTACATTATTGCGAGCAATTTTTGACCGGGATAGATTAACGAATAATGACGAAATTCTCCTGAGTAGGTACGATACCCAATTTTATGTTTCATGTGTTTCAACGGCGCCGGTACGAAAATATCTCATCCCAAAATATATTGTATCTCTTAAAAGCTGGTTTCGCAATAGTTCAGTGTCTTAGTGGTCTGAGCGACAAGGTACAGACATTTACTTTCACAAGTTCCGTCGAGTTCTCACAATGTTATTACTCAGTTGTATGTAATCGCCTCCAAATGACAAAGGAAAGCTGCATTGAAATACTTTGTAGTTGTCGCCTATATATGTGGGAAGACACTATTCTGTGGGTTCTCTCTTCTAGATTATTCACAGCCTTTCTGACGAACGGACAGTACACTTTTAAGCTCTATTGCCATCCAAGGTATTTGCTCATTGTCGCACATTGATCGTCCTAAATCAATGTTTCATCGCTGCAGTCATTCTATCCATTCGAGTGAGCTTCGATGACCATTTTATTCTTGGACTAGTACTATTATTGATCACTCCAAATTCTCCCCAGCTGTATGCGGTCTATGGAGGTGGTAGAGCACTGATGGTAGCTCTCGGCATTTTTCTCCTTACTGGAATAGCCGGGACATGTACGATACTAGGATTGATCGGTTTCAGTTGTCAGTAGACAATCTGTGTCTTTAACCTGACCTATCAATGTGCCTGATAAATTAACAGCTCGGGCGGCATCCCCAGGTTTCACAGGATGTTGGCCCCTAATTGGATCACCAAGATTTCTACCCTATGTTTGGATATTCCCTTTCTATACAGAAGCTACGCTATGCGTATTTGTGGTTTACAAAGCGTACACGGTATCCAGGAGCGCGAGGTGTTCGAGGTTGTTGGTGATGTTGACGAGGGACAGGTATGTTTGCCATGAATATATTATCCTGATAAATAAAAGCATCAGAATAAATTTGCCACAGTGTGCTCTATTTTTTCAGGTGTGGTAATGGAAAACTATGTATTTGAAGACAGCGTTCATATGAGATTTCTAGTATTGCGGTAGTCATGCTCATCAACTGCATCATATGGTCTATGAAAGACTCCCGCAACAACTACATTGGGTTCGCAACAGGGTATGTGATGGCCTATTATTTAATTCATAACAGTTAATGAGCACATTGGCCTCAGTTGGGCGGTTGCAATCTGTTCCACAATGGGTTGTCGCCTCCTTTTAAATATGATGAAATGCCAGGGTGACCTAAAAACAAACACACGGCGTCCACCTACGGGGACCGGCGTGGAGTTGATGAATATGCACCCTTCCCGCTCTTGAGCCATGACCTCAGAGCATCAGTCAGCGAGCCATAGAAATCTTGGAAACTCTGGATACAGAGGATCGTCTTAGAGGAGTTATCTAAGACATAAAATATAAACTCGTTATCTTTATAAATGTCCTCTAGTGTACTTTGCCCTCATACATTGAGACTGCCAAAATTTTCAGTACAACCCGCTCCTTTCTTAGCTTTGTCGGCACTTCGTCCACTGAAACTAGTTCCTGTATCAATTCCATGCTCCCGTGGACCTTCCCATCCATAGTGGATCTTTCAATTAGTCTAGTCCATCGGTGCGTTTCGGGTATGATAAACGATCCAACCTTTTGCATTGCAAGAACTTGGAAAATTTGTTACATCCAAATCATACAAATTCTCTAATATACTGTGGAGGCGAATTTCTCTATTTCGTCATTAGTGTTTGTACTAATCCATAGAGACATAAGGCTATTCTAGATCGCAGAGGCATGACTGGATATTTAAACCTCAATTATTCCGAAAGTTAATGTCTAAGATGGCTGACGGCCAATGTGCCTCGAACATCGATGTTTCCTTGGCATTGCCTGAGTTCCCCCATTATATTTTTGGGATTGATATCGGAATCGCAGGTCATTATTAATGACACGGACACCACCAGAAGCAACGCCCTTAGTACCACGTGCACCTCAGGCGAGCCACCTAGTAGGCCACACAATTTCAAATCTTTAGGCAGCCAATGTGAAAAGAACGATGCATTTGTATCAGGTTCCAGAGTGAACGTCAATGAAATTTTGCTAAAAATTCTTCGATGAATCTGAGCTTCGCATATTTCAGGTCAGCTGTGTATATACCGATCGGGGTGGTAGACAGAAGCATCAGTGGCACCGAATATAACGCCTTTTTAAGCTGTAATACTTTTGAACTTATAATGGGTGCCAAAGCCGGTGCCAATCTTCAGATACTCTTTGAAACCACTGGTGATCAGGCAACTGAGATTGATGCCCTGGGATAAGGGACGTATTCTCCATATCAAATGGGGTTCAAAGAAGTCCGCTTCCTTCCTACATATCTGTTAATTTGAAGAATGGGGAGACTCTGAAAAGGTTCAACGTTCAACCCCTTGTACTTGGAAGTTAAACAGGCTCGAAACCTGAAATTTCCAAGCAATATGTTGATATTAGGCAATTCAAGTTCAAATTGATCAGTAATCAAAATGCGGCACTCACTTCTAAGGGTGAGCCTCAATCGCATTCTGACCCGGGAATGTTACATTAGGCGGCGACGACACCCACATAGGTTTTAACACCGGGAAAACCCCTCTCTCCAAAATATTTTAGGATCCGTGGTAGAGCCTTATCTTATATAAACTCCAAAAATATCTATTGGATCCTAATAGGATTCAAAATTGATTAGGGATCTTTTGAGGATCCTAAAATTTATTGGATTCTAAACCCTGCAATCACACGTTGGATCCTTAACCGACTTTAAATCGGTTAAGGCTCTGATGAGTGATTGGCGGAGTTTATATACAATAAGCCTCTATTGAGGATCCTATCAGTATTCCCCCCGCGAACAAGGTCTCGTTCGCGCACGGCATCGAAAGGGGTGTCTTTGCCGTTTAAACCGTCCCCTTCGCCGTTTAAAATATCGTGTTCCCCATTCAAACTGTTGCCCTCGCCATTCAAACTCCAATCTTTGCCGTTGACACGTCTTTGTTTTCGATTGCTGTTGGCAAGTGCTATCGTTGTCCACGGTTCAAACATACCGATTGTCTTCATCCCCGTTTCAAAAACACCTTCGTCGCCATTCAAAAACACTGATCAAAATGGTCTTCTTCGCCGTTTCACCATTGGCAAACGTTATCGTCGTCGCCATTCAAAATACTGATCAAATGTCTTCGTCGTTGTTCAAAACACTAATCAAAATGGTCTTCATCACCATTTCACTGTTGGCAAATGTTATTGTCGTTGCTGTTCAAAACACTAATCAAAATGGTCTTCGCCATTTCACTGTTGGCAAACATTATTGTCGTTGCCATTCAAAATACTGATCAAAATGCCTTCATCACCATTCAAAATACTGATCAAACATCTTCATCACCATTCAAAATACCAAATGTCTTTGTTGCCATTCAAAATACCAATCAAACATCTTCATCGCCATTCAAAATACCAAATGTCTTTGTTGCCATTCAAAATACCAATCAAATGTCTTCATCACCATTCAAAATACCCTTCGTCGCCATTCAAAATACCGATCAAACATCTTCATTGCCATTCAAAACACTAATCAAAATGGTCTTCACCATTTCACCGTTGGCAAATGTTATTGTCATCGCCGTTCAAAATACCGATCAAACATCTTCGTCGCCATTCAAAACACTCTTCATCATCATTCATAAACTTGATCACTGTTCAAAAACTTCTTTGTTGCTGTTCAAAAACCTCTTCATCACTGTTTTTAAACTTGAACACCATTCAGAAGCTTCTTCGTCGCCCTTCAAAAATGCCTTGCCCATTGAAAAACTTCTCCATTGCCATTCAAAATACCGATCAAATGTCTTTGTCACCATTCAAAACACTCTTCATCGCCATTTATAAACTTGATCGCTGTTCGAAACTTCTTTGTTGCTGTTCAAAAACCTCTTCATCACCATTTTTAAACTTGATCACTGTTCAAAAACTTCTTTGTCACCGTTCAAAAATGCCTTGCCCATTGAAAAACTTCTCCATCGCCATTCAATAACCTCTTCATCGCTGTTCACAAACGTGCTTGCTATTCAAAAACCTCTTCATTGCTGTGAAGGGTATGCATATATGCATAATTGGACAGTGGATTATTATGCACATTATAGTACTATATTATCTAGTTTCTATTTCTTTTCTTTAATTCCCTATATCCTTCGAGCATACCCATATTTCTTAGTTCAAAGTCTTGTGTATACCTATGGGCGCTCTCGGTGCCAAACGACAGACACTTTTTACCCAGCAGACACCACCTCATAAATGACCCAGACATCGAATAGCGAGAGGTGTCAAGGGTAACATCTCAACTACCTATAAAGGTAGTGTTCTCTTGCATACTAACAGACTTTGGACTCGAACCGCGAAGGTTGAGTTCCACTCTAAGGTCCTTGCGCCCATCGACATTATAGTCGACTCGCGCTACTATCTCTTTACTTTAGATACTCAGCTTCTCGTTGATTATCTATCTTACTTCTAGCTACGAGTTGTACCGTGAAGGTCAACTCTTTCATCTTTTCATTCTAGCCGTCAAGAGCAACTGTACAGTTGCTCTTGTGATGCGTTGCGTGTCTCCTTGCTAGTACTGCCAGTCTAGTAATCTACGGTATTGTACTGAACGGTCAATACCTGCCAATAGTAGTTGAATAAACACTATACTTCGTATATTGAACGGTCAGAATCTATCGACTCTTCACAGTGGTGATCTGGGCTGGACCGTTCTTTTCCTACGAAGAAAGATCTTATTATTGGACTACTAAAACTCGAACACGCGAATGACTATGGGCAAGAACCAAACACTTAGGTCTTCATCAGCTCCGAGTAGCTCCATGCCTCGTCAAAAATCCGCTAATTTGGAACCACCCTGTAACGTCACTTTGAGGAAGTCTTCGTCGACTCTCCAAGGATCAACTCCTCTGGAGGATCCTTCTGGAGTAGTAGTGGATTTGTCAACGAACATTCCACCCGACCCACCTGAAGAACCCTCGTCACTCGGGCAGTTGAACGCCCCTGGAACCAACGTTGAGCCTGGTCGAGCACCCTCACCTATTCTCAGGTTCCCTCCGAGACAGGTTATCCTCAAGCAGTTCCTCGGAGGTCATATGATTTATGCTCAGCCCATCGACTTACAATGGGATATGTACTACACCGATTGAATCTCTGAGGATCTGGTTACCCCCTTTGTAGAGGAGTACAATACAGATTATCCCATTTTACCAGTGACTGTAGCAGTATGGTTAGGTCGTTACCAGGCGATCTTATCAGCGCGAGATTTATTCACGTGACCAGGGAACCTTGAGGACTTGACCCGATCGATTCCTGAATGGTCGAACGAGGTGACTACTGCTACAGAAGGAGGAAGAAGGATTCTCAAGCGGGAGGTGTTTTCTCTATTCCTTGAAGCACTTCGTACGCATGATGATGCATTGCAGATCCTGCACGTCCTGCTCGGCAGAGACCATGTCGTGCCTAAGGTTGACTACCAGTACATGTACATCCGCATGTTGGAGGAGTCTCTCAATGGAGTCACGCCAAATCTGCCGTTTGCATACTTCACTTTAAGGGGTCGGCTGAAGCGAAATCAAAGAAGACTCGATAAGATGGTTTTAGAGGTACTTCTCCCCTATAATGACTCGATTCAGGTCCCCGATTCGCCTATCTCCACAACTAATTCATTCGTTCACAACCTAAATGGGTCTCCAGATACTCGTTTCCTACATTCTCTCAACTGTCCTGTGATAATGGAGGACTTTCCGCTGGACTTGAGGACACAGGTGATAGAACACCTTCAAGAAAAGAGGATTGAGGTCTGTGCTCCCTTTCATCAACCACAGCCGCATCGACTCCTGAACATGATGGAGATGGAGAGACAAATCACGATGGAATCTGGTCCCACGCCTGTTCAGGGAGATCCCCACTCTCGCGTCATGTTTAAGGGAGTTTCCAACAGCCCTAACGTCGGGAATGAGGTGACCACTGTCAGAAACTGATCGGTCGCCAGCAAGGGTTGACCATCCTTCTCTACAGTGTTCACTGAGGGTATAGCTGGCCCAGTTGCTGGTCGAGGATCGCTGAACCCAGATGGTCCCTGCCATTCTCTGCTGATCACTTCAAATCCTTTCTTGCCATCAGGAGGACCCCCTAGTGATTCATCCGGGAGTTCAAATACTTCAGACCGAGGAGGGAACTTGGGACGTGGGGAGTGCCACAATAGAGTGCCTAATACCCCTTTTCCAACTCCGATGCGGTCTCAAGCTAGCGCACTTATTGATGACTTACCTAAGGACAAGAAGATCACTCTTAACACCAGCGACCTCAAGATCAAGTGGTCTGACCTCCCCAAATACGATGGAGCCCAATCCAAGGCCTTGGACTATATCATGGACATCATGAGTCTTGCGGAGATATCAGACTCTTTGAGTGTGATGTTAGGAGTCGCTCTGCCAAGACGACTCACAGGAAACGCTAAGGTCTGGTGGAGCACCCTAGACCGTGAGCATCGTACTGAATTCAGTCAATCTCATGGGTCATTTCTCTGGGGCATCGTGGAAGGATTGCTTGGAACTCGCTGGTGTGAATCCTTGGCCTTAGAATGGGAAGCCATGAAATTTCGACAAGTTGGTCATGATCACGAGACACCCATCCACTATATCCAACGGAGAGTTAAACTCTATCACTTTCTGTACGGGTTCCACCAGGACAGAGGAGATGAGACACGCAGACTCATCCTCACGCTGCCTACGGAATGGCTCTACCTTCTTCAAGGACAACCCATTGACGATATCATGAGTTTGCAGACTTATGCTAATAACCTGCAAGAAGCCCTGATTAACGCTTGGGTCCAAACACACCGGGAACGTTACAGGTTCCAGAAACTGCGTGTAATGTTAGCAGAGGGACAGGAAGTGGATTTTAGAGTCACCGACGACTTCTCTTCACCTAACCAGGTTCTCATTAGTGAGACTAACAAGAGAGGCTCAACGAGAAGGACCGTCCCTGACGTCGCTAATCCAACGCAGGGAAAGCATCATGGAAAAATGTTCTTTGAGAGGAGTAACAAGAAGAGCGTGGTCAAACCCACCAAGGAATGTTGGATATGCGGAAGTCCGGAGCATTTCAAGATAGACTGCCCTCAAGCTGGCAAAATGTCTCATTATGTCTCTATCAACAAATGCTCCGCACAGGATATGTCGGAGGAAGCTGAGGAGCAAAGGCTATATGAAGCGGTTCATGGACTATCTATACAAGGACAAGTAAATAGCTCTGATGACTAATTGACTTTTGTTTCCATTTATGCGCCCCAAGTCGGAGACAAATTAGTAAGGGAGGAAAATCGAACGACTGGTGAAGCTCTTCCGTCTGAAGTTTATGTGTCCATACTCGCCGCAGATTTCTTCGAAAAGGGAGACCGGCTGAGTGCTCATCGGCAGGACCTTGAAGGCCTGACCAAGAACTACCGTCAGACTGGAGATTCTCATGAACAAATCAGCTCGAATTCGCTCTGTTCGCCTGGAGCTGATCTTGACACTTTCCCGTTTGATCCCGGGAACCCCCCCGACTTACTACTGTACGAGGACTCGGATTCGGAGGACAGCGACAATGATCCAGTATTGGATTCCCCTTCGAAGCATGTTCCTTGCCGAAGTGAGTGCAGGAATGTAAGCTTGTCCCTGCGCAAGGAAAGTAAGAGGCCTAGAATCCAATACCCTCATCCCAGTCGTCTGATGAAGGAGGATACTACTGTGAAGAGTGGTAGAAGTTCAGACCATTCTATATACGAAGAAATGAGTAGAAAGGAAGGATATTGACCTATTCGGTGCAATATAAGAGAAAGTGAGAGAAGGAGCACAAGATGACGAAGGAGTCAACGAGTGCAATGGTTCGAGTGGAGGCCTCGACTGTTACAGTTCGAGGTCAGAAGTGTTTAGTAGTTCAGATATTGCTACTTATGTAGTAGCTGACACGTTACCCTGATCACTGCTCGTAGTAGACCTAGTTTGTGTCTTACGAGTGGTGGTTCTTGGGTTAAAGTGTGTCTGAGTTCCAATTGGTGCTGAGTGCACCCACAAGTATACACAATGCTTCGAACTAATGAAATATGCAATATTCGAAGAATATGAAAGATAGTAAAATATGAATAGAATATGTAAAATATAAATGAAATAAAAGGAGTGTTTTACCACAATGAAACTGTGGTAAAAGCATACTCCTCACAACTACGATCCTTTATTGAAAACGGGATCCTCCTAGTGGTTACTCTAGCATAGGAGTTGCAGCGCTCCATGTTTTCGGTCATGTAGGAACTCCCGATTCACCCGAACGCGTTAAAATTCAAATGGACACAGGAGCGGATCTTTCCTTGTCGTTAGAGGAATGACGGTGCCAATTCTTTTAGGAGAGGATTTCCATATTAATTACAAAATCGGTACTCTAAGAGATCAGCCGTTGGGATCTAGACTTATTCTCCCGGGACGATAGGGTTTTATTCCAGCCAGTTCTTCTAAGGAATCTCAACCTTTGACTTTCACTGTCAATAAGGCCCCTTTCGGGAAGCATGAGAAGGAGCAACCCAAGCTCACCTCTCTCCCCGATAAAGGTGTGCGTACTGAAAGAGTCGTGCGAGCCTTGGAGGATTGCACTATCGATCCAGAGTCAGCCAGACTAGTGCCTATTTTTGTTGAAGATCTAAAGGGCGAGGAATGGATTGTTGAAGGAATTGTATTGCAAAACGAGGACGGTTCGATATTAGCCACACCAATCACGGCAATTTCAAGGAATAGTGTGGCAGTACCCTTAGCCAATTCATCGCTAACCCCTAAGACTATCCGACAAGGGGAGACAATAGGAATAATTCATGACCCCACTCATTGGGCTCACAAGCCCAGGTCACTCGAGGAGAAAGGTTTAATGGTAGCAGGTGCGACCAAGATCGCACACCTTATCGAAAGTCTCTCTCAACTTGAGGAGGACCGTCAAGTCGCCTCAGAGAGGCCTAAGCCACCTGTTGAACCAGAGATTGCGGACGATTTCGAACCGCCTGGTCCTAAGACGGCTGCAGTGGCTGATGATGAGAAATTTGCCTCAGAGGATCTTCACAAGTTAGTCAATTTGGGACCAGATATACCAACAGAGGTCCTGCCACGTCTCAGATCAGTTTTGACTGAGAACATTAAGGCTTTCGGAGTCGACGGACGGTTAGGGCAAGTGGAATGTAGAGTCCCTGTCCCCTTGAAAGAGGGAGCCCAGCCCATATCCATGCCTATGTTCCCTTCGTCCCCTGCCAATAGGAGAGTTATAGACGAGCAAATGGATACCTGGTTCGAACAGGGTGTCATTGAGCCATCTAAAAGCCCCTGGGGAGTGCCAGCCTTCGTAGTATATCGCAATGGTAAACCGCGGGTGGTCATCGACTATCGGAAACTTAATCATCTCACTGTTCCAGACGAATTCCCTTTACCACGTCAATCGGAGATCATGCAGGCGCTGTCAGGATCAAATGTTCTTTCTTCTTTCGATGCGCTAGCTGGGTTTACTCAATTAGAAATGTTGGAGGATGATAAGCCCAAAACAGCCTTCAGATCCCATAGAGGGCTGTGGCAATTTAAAAGGATGCCGTTCAGGCTCAGAAATGGCCCCTCCACATTTCAGCGTGTCATGCAAACAGTTTTAGCACCCTACTTGTGGATTTTTTGTTTAGTCTACATCGATGACATAGTCATATTCTCTAAGAACTGGGATGATCATTTGCTTCACCTGAATCAGATGCTTGGCACTATCGCTTCAGCCAGTATCACTCTCTCTCTCCCAAGAAATGTTTTATCGGATATAATTCGATCTTGTTGTTGGGTCATAAAGTATCCAGGTTGGGTTTTTCAACCCACCAAGAAAAAGTTCGCGCTATATTGGAACTGGCCCCACCCACTAAGGTTTCTGAACTGCAACGGTTCCTTGGAATGGTCCTTTACTTTTCAGCATATATACCATTCTATTCATGGATGGTGTCCCCTTTATTCTTGTTCCTAAAAAAGAGAACACCCTGGACGTGGACCGCTGAACATGTCCGAGCTTATGAGGATGTTAAAACCGCATTAGGATCAGCTCCAGTGCTGGGACATCCAGTTAGTGGGATGCCCTATCGATTGTATACGGACGCTTCGGATTTTGCCTTGGGTTGTTGTCTCCAACAAGTCCAGAAGATGGCTTTAGAAGACTTAGTGGACACTAAAATCTATGCCCAAGCCAAGTTAGCTTTTGACCGTGCGCAGGATGTGCCATCCTTTGTTCATCGGTACAAAACCAAACAGCCTGAGATTGAGTGGTCGGATTCGTGGGGACCCACTTTTGAGGCGACCGAAGTTACTGTTGAACGAGTCATTGCATATTGGAGTTGCACACTGAAAAGCGCTGAACGCAACTATTCTGCTACTGAACGGGAAGCGTTAGCAGCAAAGGAGGGACTAGTCCACTTCCAACCTTTCATTGAAGGTGAACATGTTCTGCTCATTATGGACCATGCAGCTCTGCAATGGGCTAGATCTTACGAGAACACTAATCGTCGACTAGCCGCATGGGGGGTGATATACGCTGCATTTCCAGGTCTCGAGATTTTGCATCGAGCAGGGAGAGTTCACAGCAACGTGGACCCACTATCCAGACTCCCTCGGGTACCAGCCTTCGTGAGCCCTATTAGAGATGACTTGCAAGCTATCACCTCAACCTCTCTGGACAAGAGTACTGAGGAAAAACTCTGGAAGGACGAACCCGCTAAGAAAGCGGTCTTCTCTACCATACTCGATTCTATGGAACCTTTCGGAGTAACTCAAAAGGTCCGACAGTCAGAATGGGATTCTCATAACGCAGTAAGGAACGACCAGGAAGATGAGTCTGACTTTGCATTGCGTCATCCTCAGCTACTAATCAGCATCGAGGAAGGATATATAAATAAATTTCTAGAGGGTTATTCAAAGGACTCCGTTTTCAGGAATCTCTACGCTCTAGATACCCCTTCACCCAATGCGGTTGTTACTCCTTCTCACTACTTCGTGGGAGCAAACCGACACCTGTACTTTCATGACTCGGACTGGAAAAGTCGAGTCTGTGTACCCAGAACCATGATTAACTCGATTTTAAGGTTGGTACATGATAACCCTTTTGAGGGAGCACACGCTGGAGGCCAGCGGTTGTTCAACCTGATGAAAGACCAGTTCTTTTGGCCAAAAATGCTACAAGATTGCGTGTCGTACGTGCATACCTGCGACATCTGCCAAAAAACCAAAGTCGATTGCACCGCTCGTCAAGGAGCCCTCAGACCGGCTGATGTACCTTTTGTTAAAACTGCCTCCACTGTCTCCATGACCTTCTGGAACCTTCTAGAACCTTCTAGAAGCTTCCAGCATGTTCCAGAGTATTTCCAGTTCATTTCCCATGACAGCTGTCAATCAGCTGTCACTTTGTATTCCAGCTGTCAATCAGCTGTCAGTTTCCATTCAAGCTGTCAATCAGCTGTCACTTCTGACAGCTGTCAACCAGCTGTCACTTTTGACAGCTGACAAGCCTACTGATGTATAACATATATAAACTTGTAGTTAGTGACCTGAATAGTAACAACTTTCCTCAGACTTGTGTGTGTCACATGTCACAGTAAGTCACAGGTCACTTTTAACACCTTTTAGGCCATTCGAGGTAGTTTCTATGGACTTAATCACTGGACTACCCGATTCAGGAAAGGATTCGTATTCCACAGTCTTCGTCGCCATTGATAAATTGACGCGTTACGCTATTACAATACCTACCTTTTCGAACCTTACGGGTGAAGGATTCACACAAATATTTGTCAAACAGGTGGCAAGCCCCTTCGGACTGCCCTCTCGAATAATCTGTGACCGGGATAAGAGATGGACCTGCAGGTTTTGGCGGGAAGTCTGTAAGATCTATGGTACCACCCTTGCGGTATCTTCGGCTCATCATCCTCAAACGGATGGGCAAATGGAGAATATGATTGCGACCATAGAACAGATGCTTCGAGCCTATTGTGCTTCTGCTAAGGAAAGCTGGTCCCAATGGATTGAGGTAGTTGTTCACGCATACAACTCGACTGTTCACAGTTCCACAAACTACGCCCCGGCCTTCTTATTAATGGGATACCTCCCAAGAGGAATGTCTCGAGTTCTAGGAGGTGACGAACCCCTAGTTCCTAGAGAACTATCAGACAGCCCTATGGCCGACCAATGGATCCTCGAGCTAGAAAATCATCGGCAGATGGCGTGGGATTCAATCGCTCGAGCCCAAGAGATTCAAGCACGAGCGTATAACAAGAAGCGAAGACCTGTAGAAGATATCTCCGAGGGAGACTTTGTATTGGTGAACCCCCACTCCCTCGAACTGGTGGAAGTCAAGGGAACGGGGAAGAAACTAATACAAAGACGGATTGGACCATTCGAGGTCCTTGAGAAATTGAACTCTCAAGTATTTAGGCTTAAGATTCCCCCGGAGTATCCGATGCATCCAGTCATTAATCGGGATCATCTGTGGAAATATCAACCCTCTCCTCCCAACCTAGGTCCAAGACCCCAACTTGAGAACCTAAGAGAGTTGAAATCAGATCATGAAGAATATGAAGTCGAAGCTATTGTTGGACATAGAAAACAGTGAAATCGTCTGCTATTTAGGGTGTGCTGGAAAGGTTATGGACCCGAAGAGGATTCATGGTTAAGCAGCACTGACCTCAGAAATGCTCCGGCACTTCTGAGGGCGTACAAGGTGCTGTTCAAAATTTAACGGGATATATGCGCTCAAGGAATCATCTATTCTATCATTTATTCCATCTCTTTCGTAACTTCCTTTCAGAAATATCTCAGTCATTCAGCGAGCCATCTCATTGGCTTTTATTCTCTTTCATTTTTCTATCCCTCCAGTTGATTGGGACAACCACTAATTGGCAGTGGACACATTTACCCAAAACCCAGCCACAATTAATGAATTTTATTTAACGACCAACTGAGCGGAGTTTCAATTCAATATATATAAAAAAGTACACGTAAATTCGCATAAATTTTCTTTATCTTTCATACCATGTCCTTCACTTGTCTACAGCCCTTCCCTCTATCTTCAACTTCATCACTTTATCGTGCTATAATGCTCCCTTTCCAACAAAACAAGCAAGTCCTCCCTAAGTTCAAAAAGGTCCCGCGAGCCCCGACAGCCAGTACATCCACGACCGGCGGGGGATTCATCACCCGCATGCCTCATACAGACAATGTCGAGAGCAATCGGGGTACCCAAGAGTCAACCCCCCTGTCGACTTTCTCCTTTGGTGATGAGCTGGGGGGAAATACTGGTACGGATTGGAGCAAGCTGTTAGGGCCCTCCGTCAGACCGTCATCAGAGGAAGTCACCGCTACTATGCGGAGGCAGGAAACGTTTATGGAAGAACACAATGCAAGGAGGCTCACCCGCAAAAGAGAAAGGCGCGCTGAGTATAGAAGTCAACAGGAGGCGAGGGGAGCAAGAGAAGGAGTCCCCTCCAAGTGACAGCGGCGTGAGTACAGAGCGCAATTTGGAAACAGAGCTTCCGCGCCGATCCTTCCCCCCCCGGGAGAGAAATGGGCCGACTTCACGGAGACTGATGATAGTGAGGGTGGGACACCTTGCATTAGAACGACGGGAACCAAGAGCTGGAAGGAGAAGGAGGGTACCATCTTTTATGACTGGGAACTACTTCGACGCATTAAGTTGCAACGAATAGTTCTTACCCGAGGGGACGGTCAAACGTTGCCCCAGCGAGAAAAGGGATACCGTAGGGGACCAATTGATTTTTCCTCGGATGAGGATGAGGAGGAAGATGAGAACAGGAATGGTGCGTACAGCATCTGATATCTGGGTGTAAAGGGTTGAGTAGTTTACTACTCAATGTGCGATCATTATCGACTAATGATAGTACGATATACAACCGACTAGTAGTTTGAAGTGATCAAGTATAGATTACGATTGACCCTTAAGGTGCAATCGGTAAATAGTTACAAGAGCGGATCGACCTTGCGGTACGATCCGATTGCGTAGCTAGCTGAACTAACGGCCAAGTAGCGGAGAGAAAGTATATATTGTGAGGGAGAGAGAATATTCTAAGAATGTGAACTACGATGGATATTCTTACTGCGCGAACCAAGAGGTAGAAGTCAAGTTGAGTGGTAGTAACTGACTTCGACTGTTTCAGTGCGAAGTGTAGTTACTGTAGATATAGTAAGAGAGATAGAGCGAAGACTAGTTTCAGACTAGGCCCCGAACCAGTACTTGCATGTGCAGGTGATGGTTGTCGGGGTTGAAAGGTGTCTGAGTTTTATCCGTGTGACTACTACCTGTGACATGTGCATACTTCTTGTGGGCGAGAGTGCCCACAAGCATACATGGACTCTCGAACTAAATAAAGGGGGTTTGACCCGTATTTATGAGATATAGAAATAGAATAAAAATATAGAACATAAAGAGAATAATGAGATTATAAAGCGGTTAAGGAGTAAGGCTTAGAGCCTTTAACCGCACCTCCTATATGACCTATCCTTCACAGTGCCCCCCCAGTTCGGAGGACCATGTCATGCGAAGTCTTGTAGCCTACTGGGGACCCCTCCCCATGCATCTTTATCGGAACCTCCTAGCTGTAAGATCGCTTGACCCCATTCCTCCCGTTTGTTACGGAGGGGACCTACAATTTCACAGAGTTTCAGATCACGAGAGTTGGGAGACAATTGTTCCGCTTTGTGTACCATGGATACCCAGCGGCCGTAGGCTTTTTGTCGCGTCCTGATGATGAGGCGAATCCTATCAGCTGGGTCGAGGTCCAGTCGCGAAAGGGGATGAGGTGCCATCTGCTGGGGAGTGGTACTATCCGTGGTCACACAATCAAGGTTTTTCCGGTTGTCATTAGCAGGAAGTAACTCCTCAAGTAGATCGACAAGGTTGGTAAGGGGGGTAGAGAGTGAAAGTTCAGGAGGGGGGCAAGGGAAGTTCACAGACAGCTGTCTGAATGGTGACAGCTTGATTCCTGAAACGATGCTTTGCAGCTTCGCCGCCTCTGTTGTGTCTTTCATGAGCAGGTAAAAGTCGACCATGGTCTCTTCCAGTGATGCAAGTCCTTTGCAGTCGCTTACTTTCCCTTCCAGTAAGGGTGGCTGTAGCGCGGGCAGTAACTGGCTCAGGACCCTGCTGACGGTGAAATGTGCTGAGTGGTAGTTGATTGCTATTCGCACCCAGACGTCACTGTCAGCTTCATTCCTGCTTATCACTGTCTCCCGGACCTCCGACTCGATAGGATGGGAAACTCTTTGTGTCCTGTAGGTTTTTTCGCCTGAGGGAATAGGTGTGGAGGGTGGTTCAGTGATAGGAGGGTCGAGCATTACAACGTCGCAGGCCTGTTCCGATTGGTATGGAGCTGGCAACAGCTCGCGGGTAGTGGCAGGCATGGAAGAAAGAAGGTTCGGGGGGTGGTCCGAGGAGTCTTGTAGCTGTGGTGGCTCATGTTCCTGTAACTCTAGGATGGGAACGGATAAAAGGGGAGGTGTGGCAGAGGGTGGAACGGGGTTTTCTGCGGCGATGCCGATCGAGGTCTTGTCAGGTTGGTACCCACACCATATTCTGATGGTTGGTTTAAGTTCCCTTCTCTGATTTGGATCGCTAGAGACAAAGTGTATGGGTCTTGGTAGTAAGAATCCTTCGAACGAGTCCTCCCCCAGATACTTCGCCCCGTATCGTGGATAGGTGGTATCACTATCCTCCAACTCTGAAGAGAGGTCGGTGGGGCCGACCCGAAACCTTTTCTGTGCTGGTCCTTGAGGAGGGTTGGTCCCTGATGGTGGTTCCTTTTCATCTCCTCGGGTCAGCTGGATACTTCGGAGTTTAATCCGTCTGACTAATTCCCAATCATAAAAGGTAGTACCATCCTTCCCTTTCCGGCTTTTAGCGCCAGCGGCACGTATGCAGGGGGTTCCATTATCACTCTCCTCGGTCTCTACAAAATCTGTCCATTTCATCCCTGGGGGAGGGAGAATTGGTAGGATGGGGGTGTAACCCTCCCGCATCCTGCTCTCTCTCCTTTGGGCTTTTGAAGGTACGCCTTCCAGTCCTCCCCTGGCTAACCGATCTTGCACGAACTTCTCCCTCCTCTTTCTTTTAAGGTCCTTGAGCTCTTGTTGATTTTGGGCGTGATGCTCCTCCTTGTCATGACGCTTCTGGGCTACTTCCTCGGGTGGGGGGGATGGGGATGGTTGAATGGGGGGTCCATCCCAAGGGAGGTCCTTTAGGTCCCAATATCTGGAGGGAGGGGCCTGGCTGCAAGGAGTGAGTGTCTCGACCCTTTCAGTGCGAGGTGGCCCTTGAGAATCATGAGTGGCTCTCGAGGCAGTCTCTGTTGATCTCCAGTGTGTCGAGGAATAGCTCGAGGAATTAGAGGTGGGGGCCTCATGGTAAGAGAAAGGGCGCTCGACTATTTCAGTGCGAGGCGGTCCCGAGGAAGTGGAGGCAGGGTTCCATAGATGCTCGGTGGCAGGTGTTCGTGGGATCCTTTTGAACTTCGGGAATTTGGACTTTGAGAGAGGTGGTTGGGACATGTTATAGTTGCGGGTTGTATGATGGTAGTGGTTGAAGGTAAAGAGAGGTCGGAGATTCTTAAGCAACTTTACATCTCTCGTATCCTAGGGATTAAGACTCCGCTCGGTTGTTGACATGAGGTAAGGAGGCAATAGACTAAAGGTTGGTGATCGTGGAGTGAAGGCGAGGTAGCTGAAGTTGAATTTTTAGAAAAAGAAAATAAAGGTTAAAATTAGGGTTGATTGTCGAGTAGATTGAAAGAAATAGACTGCATTCTCGGGAGGGAAGTGGTTCCGGGTTCTTGGTGAAACTGCATATACCTGTCATCAAATCTGATGCAGTGTTTTGTATACTCTGAGTAGAGCTGGGGCATTTTGGAGGTCAGTGCTATTTAGCCAGGAGTCCTCCTCCGGTCCATAGCCCTTCCACCTGATTCGAAAAAGTAGATGATTTCGAAGTTTTGTGTGGCCAGTGATAGCTTCTGTGAAGAGTGGTGGAAGTTCTGACCGTTCTATATATGAAGAAATGAGTAGAAAGGAAGGATATTGACCTATTCGGTGCAATATAAGAGAAAGTGAGAGAAAGAGCATGAGATGACGAAGGAGTCAACGAGTGCGATGGTTCGAGTGGAGGCCTCGACTATTACAGTTCGAGGCCAGAAGTGCTCAGTAGTTCAGATACTGCTACTTATGTAGTAGCTGACACGTTACCCTGATCACCGCTCGTAGTAGACCTAGTTTGTGTCTTACGAGTGGTGGTTCTTGGGTTAAAGTGTGTCTGAGTTCTAATTGGTGCTGAGTGCACCCACAAGTATACACAATGCTTCGAACTAATGAAATATGCGATATTTGAAGAATATGAAAGATAGTAAAATATGAATAGAATATGTAAAATATAAATGAAATAAAAGGAGTGTTTTACCACAATGAAACTGTGGTAAAAGCATACTCCTCACAGCTTCGACCTCGTATTCTTCCTCGTTTGAACCTAGCTCTCTAGGGTTCTTGAGTAATTCCCGAGGGCCAAACACTTCCGGGGACGAGTGGTATTTCTTAAGGTGGGCTCGATTAATGACAGGGTGCATTTGGTACTCTGGGGGTATTTTGAGTCTAAAGACTTGGGAATTGATTTTCTCCAGAACTTGAAATGGTCCGATGCGTCGTTGGATTAATTTCCTTCCGCTACCCTTAATTTCTACCAATTATAAGGAATGGGGGTTGACTAATACTAGATCCCCCTCTGAGATTTCTTCGACTGGTCTTCAATGCTTGTTGTAGGATCGAGCTTGAGTTTCTTGTGCTTGGGTGATTGAGTCCCTCGCCACTTGTCTGTGGCTTTCCAATTCCACTATCCATGAGTCCGCCATAGGACTTTCAGACAATTCCCTAGGGATTATCGGATCATCTCCTCCTAGTACTCTGGACATTCCTCTCGGTAGGTATCCCATTAAAAGGAAGGCGGGAGCATAGTTAGTCGAACTATGAACGGTGGAGTTGTAAGTGTTGGCTACTATTCCAATCCATTTTGACCATTCTTCCTTGGCTGATGAGCAGTAAGCCCTCAGCATCTGTTCAAGGGTGGCATTCATGTTTTCCATCTGCCCGTCTGTCTGTGGGTGGTGAGAGGAGGAGACAGCTAGAGCGGTTCCGTATATCTTGCAAACTTCTCTCCAGAACCTACAGGTCCACGTTTTGTCTCTATCGCAGATAATCCTGGAGGGTAGTCCGAAAGGAGACACCACTCGGTTTACAAAGATCTGTGTGAATCCTTCGGCGGACAAGTTAGAAAAGGTGCATTCACAGATAACGAAGCATGTCAGCTTGTCGACCACCACGAAAACGGCTGAGTAAGAGTCGTTGCCAGAAATCGGTAATCCTGTTATGAGATCCATGGAGACTACTTCGAATGGCTTAGAAGGTACATCAGCTGGTCTGAGGGCTCCCTGTGGTGCAGAGTGATCGATTTTCATCTTCTGACAGGTGTCACAACTGCGAGCATACGCCGCACAATCCTGTAACATTCTAGGCCAGAAAAAGTGGTCTTTCATGAGCAGGAATAGTCTACGCCCTCCTGCGTGAGCTCCCTCGAATGGATTATTGTGTATCAGCTTTAGAATGGTGGTTGTCATATTGTTGGGAATGCAGATCCGACTTTTCCAGTCCGAATCGCGAAAATACAACAATCCCTTTTCTCCGATGAAGAAATGTGAAGGGGTGGCTACGGCGTTTGGGGATTTCAGTTCCTCGACGTAGTAGCTTCTGAAGGCGGGGTCCTTCCGATATCCTTCCGAGAACTCTTTCAGGAATCTCTCGTTGATGCTTACGAGCAGCTGAGGGTTTAACGCACAGAATGATGATTCATCAACTTCGTCGTCTCTGGGGAGGTTATACAGGTCCCATTCGGTTTGTGGGGTGTCCTCTGGGGTTCCAATGGGTTCTACGAGTTCTCGTTGTGTGACAAAGACGGCTCTCCTCGCGGGGTTATCCTCTTGTGTTTTCTCCTCGGTTCCTTTGCTGAGTGAGCTTGAAACGATTGTTGGGATATCATCTCCAGCCGGACTCACTGAGTGGGGTACTCGTGGTAGTCTGGATAGGGGATCAACGTTACTGTGTACTCGTCCAGCACGATGTAGTATCTCGAGACCTGGGTACGCTGTGTACACTGCCCCCCATGCGGCCAGTTGTCGATTGGTGTTCTCGTATGACCTGGCCCATTGTAAAGCGGCATGGTCCGTGATGAGGAGTACGTGCCCCTTCCACGAATGGTTGAAAATGAACCAGGCCTTCCTTAGCAGCTAATGCTTCCCTCTCTGTGGCTGAATAGTTGCGTTCCGGTTTCTTGAGGGTATGACTCCAGTACGCGATAACCCGCTCTACTGTAATGCGAGTATCCTTGAATGTTTTCGCCCAGGAGTCCCTCCAAGTGATCTCGGGAACTTTGGTCTTAAAATGGGTGACAAACGTTGGTACTGGTTTTGACTGCTCGAATGCTGATTTCGCTTGGGTATAGATCTTCGTGTTCTTTAGGTCCCGTAGCATCATTTTTTGTACTTGTTGCAAACACCAACCTAGGGCGAAGTCAGAGGCATCCATGTAGAGACGGTAGGGCATTCCGATCGCGGGGTGTGCTAGAACCGGAGAAGAGCTCAGGGCTACCTTGACATCGTTAAAGACTCGTTCCTGATCTACTCCCCAAGACCATCGTGTGCCCTTTTTGAGTAGCGAGAAAAGCGGGGATACAGTCCATGCATAAAAGGGTATGTAAGCCGAGAAGTACAAAACCATGCCCAGAAAACGTTGGAGTTCAGACACCTTAGTTGGGGTTGCTAATTCCAATATGGCTCGTACTTTCTCTTGATGGGTCGAAAACCTAACCGCGACACCTTGTGTCCAAGCAGGAGAATAGAGTTGTAGCCTACATAGCATTTTTTTGGAGAAAGAGTGATGCCAGCTGAAATTATTGCTTGTAAGACTCGGTCCAGGTGCTCGATATGATCCTCCCAAGTTTTAGAAAAGATTACTATATCGTCTATGTAGACTAGACAGAATATCCACAGATAGGGTGCCAATGTGTTTTGCATGACTCGCTGAAAAATGGAGGGTCCGTTCCTTAATCCGAAGGGCATCCTTCTGAATTGCCATAGTCCTCAATGTGATCGAAAGGCCATTTTGTGTCGGTCTTCCTCCAGCATTTCCAGTTGAGTAAACCCGGCTAGGGCATCAAACGAGGATAGAACGTTGGATCCCGAGAGTGCTTGCATAATTTCTGATTGTCGAGGCAACGGAAACTCATCTGGGATAGTAAGGCCGTTCAGTTTTCGATAATCAATAACTATGCGAGGCTTATTATTGCGATAGACTACGAAGGCAGGCGCTCCCCAAGGGCTTTTCGAAGGTTCGATGACTCCTTTCTGGAACCAGGTGTCCATTTGCTCATCTATGACCTTCCTGTTGGCAGGGGAAGTTTGAAACATCGGTACAGACACTGGTTGCACATCGGTTTTCAGTGGGATAGTGGCCTTGCTATCTACTTGCCCCAGTCTGCCGTCAACTCCAAACGCTTGCACATTCTTAGTCAATATTGAGCTAAGGCGAGACATAATGTCAGGAGGAATGTCAGGTCCTAAGTTGACCAATTTATGCAAATCCTGTGAGGAGAGCTTCTCTAAGGAGGGAATTTCCGAAGTCTTCGGGCCTGCGGGATCAAAGTCATCTACTGTCTCATTCTCTGGAGATACCATAGATGGTCGAGGACTGGAGGTGCTGTCTTCTTCTAGCCTGGAAATACTTTCTATGAAGTGGGCAATCTTCGAGCTTGTGACTTGCATTGATTCCTCTTCTGCTTGGGATCGAGGTTTCTGGGCCCAGACTTGGGCGTCGTGAATCAAACCTATGATCTCTCCTCTTCTGATAGTTTGAGGAGTTAAGGTCGGATTAGCCAGTGGTACCATACCCTTTTCTTTAGAGATAGCGGTCGTGGGGGCAGCAAGGATAGTCCCATCTTCATTCTGTAAAACTATGCCCTCCACAATCCATTCCCCGTCCTTTAGATCCCCGGTAAAGATGGGTATTAACCTAACCGACTTGGGCTCTATCGTGCAATCTTCTAGGGTTCTCGCGACTCTCTCAGTGCACATGCCCTTGTCGGGTTTGGACGTTAGATTAGTCGGCGTGATTAGTTCGTCTTCCAGCGAGATCTTGTTGACTGAAAAGGCCAACGGGACAGGTTCGTTGGAGGAGCTGGCAGGAATGAATCCTGTCCTCCCAGGGAGGATTAATCTTGATCCCAGGGGTTGATCTCGCAATGTTCCTATCTCATAGTTGATATGGAAGTCTTCTCCTAGGAGGATAGGTATGGTCATCCCTCGTACTACATAGGTTTCCGCGTTGAATCGCAGCAGGGTCCCTTTATCATCCTTAAGGTAGATGGGGACATTAATATAACCCAGTACTCGGGCACTCCTGGTAAGCTGTATTAATCACAGTTTAAGTCCTTGCTTCAGCTTAGGTTGATCCTTCAGTTTTCGGTAGAATTCCTCTGACATGAGAGACAAATCGGCTCCGGTATCCAGTCTAATTTTGATTGGTTCTTCACAATCGGGATTCCCTACTCCTCCGAGTATATGTAGTGCTGAAACACCAACACTAGAATATCCTCCCGGTGGCTCCCTTTTTCGGTATATGATTGAGGAGTCCTCTTTCATTAGCTTACTGGATCGGGGATATTGTATTCTAGGTCGTTTTGCCTCTTTTCTAAGGGCTAGTTCAGCGTCCCGACGTAGTCATCTGTTCGAGGCGGTCATCGAGGCGGTCACATCTGTTTCCCCCTCCGAGTCCGATTCGTCACTGATCAAGAGGTCAGGAGGAAGTCCAGGGTCGAAAGGAAAGGTTTCCTCCTCCATATCGTTCCTGATGTCTTCTATGAGATGTTGCTTGTTAAGGCAGGCAACCCGGTCGATAGACATTTCCTCGTCCGCGATTTCTTCAATCGATGGCGGTATATTGTTTGAGGAACTCTTAAACCCTGACAGACCTTCGTGGTGCTGACAGTGCACTTCCAAACAATCTCCTCTTTCAACGAAATCCTCGTGAGATATAGAAATGTATACTTCCCCACGTTGGGGTTCTTCGTCTCCGGGTGACCTCTCAATTATTTCGTGATCTTCAGGGGTAACAGTATAAGCTGGAATGAAAATTGATTCGCTTTCGACATTATATACTCGCGTGCCTGTACTTAGTCTGTAAACTGCCTCATATAGCCTTTGCTCCTCCGCCTCCTCCGAAGGATTCTGCCCGGAGCATAGATTCAATGAGACGTAATGAGCCATTTTACCTGAGTGAGGACAGTCAATTTTGAAATGTTCTGTGCTCCCACAAATCCAGCACTCTTTGGGGGGTCTAGTGCTACTCCGTTTGTCGCTCCTCTCGAAGAAGAGTTTCCCGTGTCGTTTCCCTCGCGTCGGATCAGTCCTTCCTGCTCTGGGAGTCCTCGTCATGCCCTTGTCATCTATTTCGCTGGAAAGGACCTGATGGGGGTGGATGGAATCGGGAGAAGTTGGAGTATGCTCCAGGGCTTCCACTTCTAATTCGTTTTTTTCCGCGACCATAACTCGAGGTCTAATGGGGCGAAATCTATCTCTATGTGTTTGATTCCAGGCATTAATTAGAGCTTCCTGTAGGTTATTGGCGTGTGCTTGGAGGCTCATGACGTCATCAATGGCTTGCCCTTGTATTAAGTATAACCATTCCGTGGGTAGGGTAAGTATTAACCGGTGGGTCTCCTCTTCCTTTTCTTGGTAGAATCCGTATAGAAATCTGTAGAGTTTAACTCTTCTTTGAATATACTGCACAGGGGTTTCGCGGTCGTGATGGGGCTGACAAAACCTCATTTCTTCCCATTCTAGGGACAGGGATTCATGCCATCGTGTACCCAACAACCCTTTGACTATACTCCAAAGGAAAGACCTGTGCAATCGACTGAATTCAGTGCTATGCTCATGATCCAAAGTAGTCCACCAGATTTTCACGTTCCCTTTAAGTCGTCTGGGAAGAGCGATGCCTAGAATTGTCGTCATGGATTCTGAGATTTCCGACAAGCTCATAACATCCATTATGTAGTCCAGTGCCTTAGATTGTGAGCCGTCATATTCAGGGAGATCTGACCATTTGATTTTGAGATCATTGGTGTTCAAGGTCAACTTCCCAATTTCGGTGTCGGGAGCGGCACTCTTAGTGTTCTTATTAGTGCTTGCTGGGCCTCCTGGATTTTTCGGGTTTCGCCTTCTCTCGTCCCAATCCCTTCTGTAATCTGAATCGCTGGATCCATCAGAAGAATCCCCAGGCAGCCCTCCTGGGGGAAAGAAGGGGGCCCGTGAAATTGGCAAAGGAGGGGAGATTGTTGTTCGGGTAAGAAGTTCCCCTCCCGGGTATTTGTCCAGTGATTCCTTCAACGAATGTGGTAGCGAAGGAAGAACGGTTTCAATTTGCGACGGATCTAACAGGGACGTTGGAGTGACTAACTGTCGTAAAGGGAGAAGCTACCTCGGACCCAAAAGCAACTCTACAGCGGGGAGTATCTGGCTCTTTGTTCCTTCATGGTCTGTTTGAAGTTCCTAGTCCGAGGTCATCCTGGGGTGAGATGCCGAGGGTCTTGATTCTGCTGGCCAGAAGAATGGGTGCAATAGATTTCTCGTGGAGTCTTCCCAAGATCTCCTCCCTCGTGTCTTGGGGAAACTCTCGAGGATAGACTTACGATTGAGAGAGCGCAGAAAGCTAGTGCCGGAAGATCCTTGGAGATCTCGAATGAAAGTTTTGGACGTGTGAGCCGGGAAGTGGGAACCTGGGTACTATCGTCATAGGAGTGAAGAACTTCCATAAACAACTTGTCTCGTTTCTCACGGCAGCGAATGAGCCTGTGTGCAGGCTGTGATAGGCGAATGGGAGGTTCGGAGAAGCTTCTGTATAGGGATCTTTCCAGTGTATGCGTATAAAGATACCAGTAATCCACCTTAGGTACCGATCCGCCCTGGTCTAGGATCACGTATAAGATCTGTAACGTGTCGTCGTGCATGGCCACTAGGTCAAGAATCCGTTCGAATAATGCTAGCCTACACGTCCTCTTCCAGCGACATTAATAGTAACGAGCTCCTCAGACCACTCGTGGGAGTTGCTCCGCTAGCTGATCTATAGTACCGGTTTGGGAAAAGAAAGAATCAGTGATCACGATGCTATTCAATCTGCCTAACCAGACGGACACCTCCTTCGGCATGTTGGGGTATCTGTCTGAGTAATCGAGGCTACTGCGTCAACTTCCTTTTCTTCAATTTGTCCCGAGTAGTATTTATCCCATTTGTCATTTACCGGTTCAGCGAAATATATCTGACCTCTGAAGGGATTCTGTAGCATCACTTGAGGTGGTGGAAATTTCAGACTGGTGTCGTTTCTGTTTGATCGAGCGGGTAAGGAGTCCGAGAGTTTCCGATGACTTAAAATAGGAGTTATTCTTGCTCGTTTCAGTAGAATCACTCGCGGGAAGCCCGTGTTCACCTTGTGAGGGCTCCAAGACAGTATCGGTCTCTTGAGTCATTAGAGATGATTTCCGCGTCGTGACATTACTGGGTAGTCCTAGGTCGGGGTATTCCTTTCTCGTCCGAGGGGCACCTGAAGGCGTAGGAATTCGGGAGGTTCTGCCACTGGTTAAGGTCATAATACTACTACTAGCTGAATGTTCGTGTGGATCGCAGTGAATGAGGGTCCGGCCCGGATCACCACTGTAAAGGGTCGAGTAGTTTACTACTCAATGTGCGATCGTTATCGACTAACGATAGTACGATATACAACCGACTAGTAGTTTGAAGTGATCAAGTATAGATTACGATTGACCCTTAAGGTGCAATCGGTAAATAATTACAAGAGCGGATCGACCTTGCGGTACGGTCCAATTGCGTAGCTAGCTGAACTAACGGCCAAGTAGCGGAGAGAAAGTATATATTGTGAGGGAGAGAGAATATTCTAAGAATGTGAACTACGATGGATATTCTTACTGCGCGAACCAAGAGGTAGAAGTCAAGTCGAGTGGTAGTAACTGACTTCGACTGTTTCAGTGCGAAGTGTAGTTACTGTAGATATAGTAAGAGAGATAGAGCGAAGACTAGTTTCAGACTAGGCCCCGAACCAGTACTTGCGTGTGCAGGTGATGGTTGTCGGGTTGAAAGGTGTCTGAGTTTTATCCGTGTGACTACTACCTGTGACATGTGCATACTTCTTGTGGGCGAGAGCGCCCACAAGCATACATGGACTCTCGAACTAAATAAAGGGGGTTTGACCCGTATT
>WHVD01000316.1:0-51468 GCA_015178975.1 Hysterangium stoloniferum | reverse complement strand
TCTTTATGTACATATCATTCTGAAAGGCCAATGAAGAGCATCCACACAGTCATTGTTGGGTGCCTTTGGCGAACAGCCACAATGTTTATCCAAACCACTATCAGGGTTGCAGTGAATTGGAAGTCTCATGTGCTACTTTGTATTCTACAGTATATTTCTTCAATAATGTATGTGATTTCCTGACAGATAGCTAGCTCTAGGAGTGCCTCCAATGAGATTTAAACTTTACTCATCCCTACTTCCTCATAGCAACCACAACCCGAGTCACTAACCAAACCCACTGTGCAATCAAGATTCATGGTCAATTGATAGTCACTCAAATCAACTTGTCATAAAGCAGTGATTGGATCAGCTGGAGAAGGTTTGTTGTATTTCTGACTTGTGATGCTTTGTTATATATAAGCTAATCATTGTAGTAGCTTGCACTTGGAATATACGGTCAGCCCCTCCTGGCATGGATAGGTTCAACATCCAGGACTCAGCATTGAAATGGTCGAAAGCATCTCAGGCCTAACACATCAACCCCAACTGCTTGTCATCACACAAATATTAGACACCTCGCATCCCTGACACATTGCCTCTTGGTACCCCTCCACACATCTGCTATATGTCACAAAATTGGCACCCTGTCCTCTATTATGCATCTGTGAATCCACCCCACAGCCTGACTTGTAGTGTTCAAATGCCAACGCCATTTCCCCCTTAAATTTCCTGATCATAGAGCAGTTCTCAGCTATTCAGAGGGACTTATGCTAGTGTTATCGCAGGCTGCCGGAGATAATTATTTCTCAAGTGCCTTTAAAATTGCATGATCTCACCTCAGCAGCAAATTTAAATGCCTCTCCGAGCTGTCCTTCGATACCTATGTTGCCTATGTGGGTCAAATCGACAAACCCTCCACACATCTGCTATATGTCACAAAATTGGCACCCTGTCCTTTATTACGCATCTGTGAATCCACCCACAGCCTGACTTGTAGTGTTCAAATGCCAACGCCATTTCCCCTTCGATACCTATGTTGCCTATGTGGGTCAAATCGACAAACCCTCCACACATCTGCTATATGTCACTCTTGCCACATCTGTGAATTCACCCTCCAGCCTGATTCGTAGTTGTATGCCTTTGCCCTTCGTATCAGGACCACCATTGGGTTCAATGGCACGTTTCCTCTTCTCACCAGCCTCTGCTGCATCGTCTCATTTAGCCTCCCCATTTCGTCTGGTGCCATGTCCACCACCACGTCTGCCGCCACATTTGCCTTGACCACTGCCACGTTTGCCTTGACTGCTGCCACGTTTGCCTTGACCGCCGCCACATTTGCTTCGACCACCTGTCCACCACAGCCTCCACGGCCCATGACCTCCACAACCTCCACCTCGCCCTCCAGAGCCGCAATTGTCGCTATTGGCTTTGGGCGGCTGCTTTGGCATGCTCGATCTGAAACACTTTTTCTGTCTCCTCTGGAAAATGCCTCGTCGAACGTGCTCTACATGATAGACAACGAATTAAACCAACATACCATTGGGGACTTCCCATTCAACAGTATTGTCATTCACGGTTTCTAATTGTTCTCGAATGAAGGTGATATCCTCATCTGTGACAGTGTCTTGTTGAATCTAATAAGCTGAAATCATCACCTTGTTGGTATTTGACATAAGGGGCTCTCTGGAAGCATTCTTTCAAAGGCACCTGTGGAAATCGATCAGACTATGATACAAACACGGTGCCAAAGTAGCTTACCTTAATCTCTGAAAAACTGATGTCTCCTCCACAGCCAAAATGCCATGCCCCCCATGCCCCCTTCGATACCTACATTGCCTACATGGGTCAAATCGACAAATGATCTTGTATCAGAGGTTGAGAAGGTAGTGATGACAGTGCCACTCAGATTTCCATGTCTGAGACAATGACTGCTTCTATCCATGTGAACAGCAATGATTTCTCCTCTGAAATAACCAAAGAAATCGCTACGCTGGGTTGGAAAGACAGTTTACCTCTAAGCATGAAGTCCATCATTTCAATATCGCTCATACCTGGTTTAGGTCTGATGAGAAGGTCAAGATTGGGAACTAGTGCATTTATCAAATCAAGCAGAGTACATGATGTAGCAATTAGAATAAAACATGGACAATAGATTCCTAGTTTGGTTAGTCCCAAAAAAAGGATCCGCTGATAGGACACAATTTACCATGCCTGCTGCTCGCCAAAGCAAATCCTCTGTAAATGGCAAGAAATACAACGCCAAAACAGTCACAGAAAAGATATCTCTGAAGACTCTCATATCTACTGCGAAAGCTTCAAAAGACGAACATGGCTTCTCCAAGAGTACCCTTGGCTCTTATGAAAGAGCCCTCCACCAAGCCAGAAAATGGTTGCAGGAGCAACTTGAAGCTGAAGCCTCTTTTGAGTGTCCGCCTGGTTGTCCAGATATTACGAACCGTCAGAAAGCTGAACTTTGGAAGAACTTAGATACGCTTTTGACCAGAAACCAAATGGAGCATCACCAGCAGCTTTAACACTATTCATTGCAACAAGATGTTTTACAAAAGGATTTAATGGGAAAGAATTAAAGAAAGGAATTGCAGAACAAACATATTCAGCATGGAAGAAGTTCTGGGATAATTCGTTTGTGCTCCTTGGCTTTCCTTTCTTGGAAATGTTTTTGCTAAAGTTAGAAATAGGCTGACAGTGACCCAAATGGATTATATCGTGGGGTATGGCACTGGGATCCAGAAAAGAAGATTGCCAGGGGAAATCCAGCATCTGCCCAGAAGCCAAAGAAATTGTCAAGGCAGTAATTGCAACAGATGCAGCTTTAGGTGAATGGCAGCATTCAGCAGTGATGTCCAAAGAATTTATGGATCATATAATGGCTTGGTCTAATGAGGAATGTCCAAAAGAAATGTTGGTTTCACTCACACCATGCTGAGTGACTTTGTGAAAGTATGGCTCAAAGTAACTAAACATTTATTCATGTGAGCCTTTTCTTCAAGTGGTTGGACCCTCTGGACAAGGCAGGCACTAAATCAATCCTATGTGTACATGATATTGATTTATTTTTAGGAATTTTGAGCTTGCAAAACTGCAGACTAAGCACTATAGACGGAACTTGCAAACTCAAGATGAGTATCAATGGAAATATGATGAATGTCATCTTGAGCAGTGGAAGGGCTGGCAACATCACATTAGTAAAGAGGGTGACCTTGAAAGTAATGTTCCACTCAAAGGCCTCACTTAATGTAACCAGATTAATGCATCTTCCATCTAGGTCACAGATACGAAATTCATCCACAGCCAGACATGCCGTCAGTAGACATGCATTTTCACATGAACTCTTGGATTATATTTTTGGAAACCTTTGTATATGGCCATGAATTGGAGCCAAATGATTTTATATTTCCAAGTGTAACTTCAACAGGAACTGTACAGCCCGGGACACCTATCTCTCATGACACAATCCAAAAGTGGCTTGATGAGTTTGTGGAAGGTGCTAATATTGAGCTTGGTACTACAAAATTAACGACACACTGCTTTCGTCGAGGTGGTGCACAGTATAAATTCATGTACGCATCTATAGGTAAGCATTGGAGTCTTGCAACAATTTGCTGGTGGGGTGGCTGGGCTCAAGGTGAACATGTGATTACTTGATTTGATTCTACTTTCAATTCGAGATGCTAATACATTCATATTTCAAGCGAGATACACTAATTCGCTATTTGCTGGATGAACTTTATCATTATGAGGAAGGTCATGGTGACGCATTGCATCCTATAAAAGTGGAAAAGGATGTATCCTTTCTCAATGAACATAGCAGTATGCAAGTGCCAACTCTCATGGGTTGGACCCAAATCATCAAGGCAAGCCTTGATGAGTTCCGTCAGCATTTATACTGAGACCTCCAAATGCCGAGCCACAATTTTGATTGTGCCACCAGTAATAATATTTGGTGCCGTGGTGAACAGAATTCAAATCCAGCACCTCCCCAAATTCATCTTCAATTTGAATCTACTATACCAGTCCAGGATACCAATGAGATGTCTTATTCTACATCTACAGGACCACCCGGTGATCCTAAAATAACCTTACGCATCCCTGTTGAGGAAGAGAGACACCGCATATACTTCTATATGCACTAGGGACGATCGAATCCGAAATCAGGCAAACAAATATTTCTTTTGCCCCCATCACATCCTCTGTTCCAATCACAGTCACATTGACTGTCACACACATATATATTGGGTGTCAATTATAGTTTTACCTCAGTCCGTTATACTACGAATATACACGACTGAGGTGAGCTGTCTATTTATCAAGTAGACAATTTCCTTAACTAACCTCACATGTACTAGAACTACATTCTAGGTACCTATTGTATAGTCCATTATACTACGAATATACGAGACTGAGAACTACATTCTAGGGTATCACTTTCAACAATCCCTAAAATCATCAAGCATCAAAAGAACAATCTGGATGTGCTGCCAGGATGGAAACAGGCAGTAGACCACTGGGTAAAAGGAGATCCAAGCCAGAACTCACCTGCATTGAAAGATTGGAACCCAGAATGGATGAAGGGTAAATATAAGAAAATGTACGTGGAAGCCTATTATCAGCACAAGGTCGTTGCCCTTGAATTTCTCAAGAGGTGAGGTATACTTTAACTTTGGAGTTGAAATGTATGATCTAAGTGATACCTACATAGATTTAATGGCAATGAGGCTGCATTTCTGGATGCCTGGCCTCAAGCTTCCAGAGGATTCTCAATACTGTTTAACGCAATAATTGATGATAAGAAAGCAAGGGGTCTGTCCAAGGCCCACAACAGTAAATACAGCTCTCCAGAATCAAGAGCAAAGGACTGGAATTATTAAAATTATATTTTTAAGACTTGAAGCCACTCAGGCATTGCATTTGATCTTAGTAGTGTTAATCAAAACATATATATATATTTATCCACCCTATCTTTCTTTGAATAAAGTCACGACACGATAACACTTGGTTAGTTACTGTAATAGTAGTTAATCTTAATCCTATTAAAATTATATTTTTAAAGATTTGAAACCACTCAGGCATTGCATTTAATCCTAGTATATATTTATCCACCCTATCTTTGTTTGAATAAAAGTCACGACACGACGACACTTGTCAGTTAATAGTAATTAATCTTAATCTCAGATACGGTCAGGATAGTGCGCTTACGTATGGTTCAATACCACTGCCACCCAGCACTGCAGGAGTAAATCCCGTAAATTCAAAGAAATAAGTAGCTATATGATTGCAAGCATCCAATGAGAAGGAATGCAGCCAGCTGTGACTTCAGGGACAAAACCCTTCCAATGATTTTTAGTTGTGCAAAGATTCTTAAATAGCTCAAGAACCACTGTAGCTACAGACCTGAAATTTAATGGGTGGTTAGGTCTATCATCATATATCATCATATCAAATAAGTGAAAGGAGCACGGTGGGTGGTGGGTGCTTTTAGGCACTGCATGTGGAGTGCCCGAATCCCTCAGTGTGGGAGAGTGGGACTAAGCTTGATGCCCAAATGTCATTATTAGTTAGCACAGGAGCAAATGTGGAGGCTTTTTGGCATTCATGGGAGCATTTCTGCATTCACAGGAGTATTTTTGGCACCATGGGAGTATTTCTCACATCAGTTCACACACCTTAATGGAGACATTTCCCACAACTCTCTCCCATGCCATTCACATAAGCAATTTCCCGCACCGTTCACATAACCATTTCCCATGCCATTCACAGGACCATTTCCCGTGCCCTTCACATAAGCATTTCCCACATGCCTCATGAGAACATTTCCCATGACCTTTCTGGATAAATTTCCCATGCCCTGCAGAAGCATTTCTGTGACACAGGAGCAATTCAATTTACCGTGGAACTATTTCTCGCGCCCTCACAGAAACATTTCACATGAGCTGTCCAGGGGAATTTCCCACACCCTCATGGAAGCATTTCAAGTGACATTCACAGAGGTATTTTGATGCCATTTCCCTGGAGGAATATTGCAAATCCCTGGAGGTCTACAAGGATTTCTGGGAAAATCTCAGTGAAATCATGGAATAATTAAGATAAAATACAATAAATGAAAATAAAATGTTTAAAAATAAAATAAAGTATTTAAAAATAAAATAAAATAGAATAAATCGAAATAAAATACAGTAAATAAAAATAAAATGCTTCAACATAAAATAAAATTGGAAAAATCAAAATAAAATACAATAAATTTAAATAAAATGTTTAAAAATAGAATAAAATAAATCAAAATTAATGCAAAAAATTAAAATTAAATAAGATATATCAAAATGCAATACAATATACCAATGCTCAATCCATGCTCTATTAATGTTTCTTCAATGCTCATCAATTCTCAATCAATGCTCCATGAATGTTTAATGAATGTTCTCCTCTTCTAAATCAATGCTGTATCAATGCTGTATCATTTGTAAATCAATTCCAATAGAATCAACTCAATTGCTACTCAGAACTGTACAATTACTTCTTCTGAAACCATTGCTTTTTTGAAACCTTTACTTCTTTTGAAACCATTCCTCCTTTTGAAACTGTTGCTCCTTTTGTACCCATTGTTTCTTTTAAAACTATTGTTCTATTTGTGATATTTCTTTCTATCTTTGGTAATGCCTTTTGTAATGGTTTCTGTTTTTTAAACAGTTTCCATTCTTACACTTTTGTAACAATTGTTCCTTTTGTAACTGTTGTTCCTTTTGTAACTGTTGTTCCTTTTGTAACTGTTGTTCCTTTTGTGACCTTTATTTCTATTTGTAACTGTTGTTTTCTTTTGTTACCATTGTTTTCATTTGTTACCGTTGTTTTCTTTTGTTACTGTTGTTTTCTTTTGTTACGGTTATTTTCTTTTGTAACCGTTGTTTTCTTTTGTTGCTGTTTGTTTTCTTTTGTCACCTTTGTTTTCTTTTGTCACCATTGTTTTCTTTTGTCACCATTGTTTTCTTTTGTAACTGTTGTTTTCTTTTGTAACTGTTGTTCTCTTTTGTAACTGTTGTTTTCTTTTGTAACTGTTGTTTTCTTTTGTAACTGTTGTTTTCTTTTGTAACTGTGGTTTTCTTTTGTAACCTTTGTTCCTTTTGTAACCAATGTTCCTTTTGTGACTGCAAGTGTTGTTTTGGTTGTTTCAACACTTTCTGTTCTTTGAACACTTTCTGTTCTTTGAACACTTTCCATTCTTTGAACACTTTCCATTCTTTGAAGACTTTCCATTCTTTGAAGACTTTCCATTCTTTGAAGACTTTCCGTTCTTTAAAGACTTTCTGTTCTAAGACAACAAAGAGCCCCAGATATACTTAAAAGTTGTTGATGTGGGGGGCTTTGGGGGGCTTCACCTCCCAACAAACTGGAGCCCACAGCAAAGTTGTGGGGCTGGTCACAAAGCAACCACCCTGCAGCATAGCAAGGGTTTCTAAGCTTGTCATATAAGTTAATTCACATCAGTGGGTCCATGAGTGTTGTTGGTGAGTCATAAAATATGATGGTGATCAAGGTCCTGCTGAGGCTTTACAAAGGGAAGAGTGTTCAGGGACAACTCTCATGGCTTATTTTGAAGCTAATGCCAAGGGTCTCATTGGTTATAATGGACAGTGTGCCCAGGACACATTTTATATAGACTTTCCTGAGTATTTTATATATGTACCCAAGAAGAAATCATGTCAGCCGCATCAAAGTGGTTTTTCCATAGGGCGCATTCATTTTGTCAATATTGCCAGTGGGGAAAGATTCCACCTCCGTACATTGCTCACTGTTGTCAAAGGTGCCACCTCATTTGAACAGCTCAGGACTTTTCAGGTGAGACCTATCCCACATTTCAACAAGCCTGTGTTGCACATGGTTTGCTTGAAGATAACTGCATACAGTCTCGTAGAACGTACAGTCTCGTAGAACGTACAGTCTCGTAGAACGTACAGTCTCGTAGAACGTACAGTCTCGTAGAACGTACAGTCTCGTAGAACGTACAGTCTCGTAGAACGTACAGTCTCGTAGAACGTACAGTCTCGTAGAATGGAAAGCAGTGGTTACAACAGGAAGCAACGGTTACAAAGGGCCCCCAATCAACAAATTTTAACTTATCTGAGGCTCATTGTTGTTTGAGAAAGGAAATTGTTTAAAAGTGGAAAGTCTTCAAAGAATGGAAAGTCTTCAAAGAATGGAAAGTCTTCAAAGAATGGAAAGCCTTGTTAGAACAGATATTGTGTTAGATCAGAAATTGTGTTGGAATGGAAATTGTGTTAGAATGGAACCCATCTTTAAAGAATGGAAATTGTCTCAGAAAGGAAACCATTTAAACAAAGGAAACCATTTAAACAAAGGAAACCATTTAAACAAAGGAAACCATTTAAACAAAGGAAACCATTTAAACAAAGGAAACCATTTAAACAAAGGAAACCATTTAAACAAAGGAAACCATTTAAACAAAGGAAACCATTTAAACAAAGGAAACCATTTAAACAAAGGAAACCATTTAAACAAAGGAAACCATTTAAACAAAGGAAACCATTTAAACAAAGGAAACCATTTAAACAAAGGAAACCATTTAAACAAAGGAAACCATTTAAACAAAGGAAACCATTTAAACAAAGGAAACCATTTAAACAAAGGAAACCATTTAAACAAAGGAAACCATTTAAACAAAGGAAACCATTTAAACAAAGGAAACCATTTAAACAAAGGAAACCATTTAAAGAACTGAAACAATGGTCACAAAGGGAAACAATGGTCACAAAGGGAAACAATGGTCACAAAGGGAAACAACAGTGACAACTCTTTATGTATTTCTGAGACTCATTGTCAGAGAACACAGAAATTGTGTTAGAACGAAAAGCATTTAACAGAAAGTCTTTAAAGGACAGAAAGTTTTTAAAGGAAGGAAAACTGTTCAGAGAACAGAAACAGTTACAAAGGTAACAAAGATAACAACCATTACAAAAGGAAACAATGGTGACAAAAGGAAACAATGGTGACAAAAGGAAACAATGGTGACAAAAGGAAACAATGGTGACAAAAGGAAACAATGGTGACAAAAGGAAACAATGGTGACAAAAGGAAACAATGGTGACAAAAGGAAACAATGGTGACAAAAGGAAACAATGGTGACAAAAGGAAACAGTTAGAAAGGAACAACAGTTACAAAAGGAAAAAGGTTCCTGTTAAGGGTATGTACACGGCAGGTTTCCGGAGAAACCCGTGGGAAATCCAGTAGGACTTGGCTTCAGCTTATAGGCTGCACCTTCATGAGATTGTGTTGTCCAATTTCAAATGGGTGGACAGGAAACCTGGGGAGTCTGGGAGGAGTTTGTGGGTTGAGGGGTCATAGGTTGGGGGTCATGGGTCGAGAGGTTGGGGAGTTGAGATAAAAGTCGGAGGTTGAGAGATAGATGCATCAGAGCCCATGGGCTCCGACTAGTGAGAGTGGTGTGATTCAAGGAGGAGTTTAGAGCGGAAAATGTACTAGATTACTGGAGAGAATCTAAGCTGATTTTCTGACTGGATTGTATGTACAACATCTGCCAGACTATATAGACTGTGGAACCAATAATATACCAAATCCAGTAATAATGAAAATGAAACTAGAAAACATAAAATGAGATAAGTAAACACCAAATTGGTGTTAGGAATAGGACGGAATGGAGTGGAGTCCAAATCGTGACAGTTCATAAACCATAACGGGAAATGGAGCTGGATCAGAGTCCGAATCATGACAGGTGATTTGACTAAAATGGGAATGGGGCTCAGTTAGAGCAATAACAGGTTTTCTGAGTGGGGTCCAGTGACTGACGCTTGGGATGAGGTCGGACATAGACAGGGATGGAGTCCGGCGGGTATTCCAGTGACTGATACATGACATAACAAAGTTGAATGTGGACAAGTCTGACATACGGAGCCTGGAGGGAATTCCAGCAAACTGACAGTTGGTGCATATAGGGTGTGGGTGCATATAAGTTAGTGCCTGGAGTCCAGCGACTTGTTGGGGGGTGAAGCCTCCCAAACCCCCCCATGTCAGCAACTCTTAAGTATTTCTGAGGCCTATTGTAAGGGAAACTGTTAGAATGGAAAGTCATGTTAGAATGGAAAGTCACATTAGAATGGAAAGTCACATTAGAATGGAAAGTCACATTAGAAAGGAAAGTCACATTAGAATAGAAAGTCGCATTAGAACGGAAAGTCCCATTAGAACGGAAAGTCGCATTAGAACGGAAAGTTGCATTAGAACGGAAAGTTGCATTAGAACGGAAAGTTGCATTAGAACGGAAAGTTGCATTAGAACGGAAAGTTGCATTAGAACGGAAAGTTGCATTAGAACGGAAAGTCGCATTAGAACGGAAAGTTGCATTAGAATGGAAAGTTGCATTAGAATGGAAAGTTCTAACACAGGAAACAATGGTTACAAAGGAAATGCCCTTTACAAAGAAGATCCCAGTTACAAAGAAGATCCCAGTTACAAAGAAGATCCCAGTTACAAAAGAAAATAACTGTGACAAAAGAAAACAACAGTTACAAAAGAAAACAACGGTCACAAAAGAAACAACTGTTACAAAAGGAAACAACATTTACAAAAGGAAACAATGGCTACATAACTGTGACAAAAGAAAACAACAGTTACAAAAGAAAACAACGGTCACAAAAGAAACAACTGTTACAAAAGGAAACAACATTTACAAAAGAAACAACTGTTACAAAAGGAAACAACATTTACAAAAGGAAACAATGGCTACAAAAAGAAACAAAGGCTACAAAAGAAAACAAAGGCTACAAAAGAAAACAAAGGCTACAAAAGAAAACAAAGGCTACAAAAGAAAACAAAGGCTACAAAAGAAAACAAAGGCTACAAAAGAAAACAAAGGCTACAAAAGAAAACAAAGGCTACAAAAGAAAACAAAGGCTACAAAAGAAAACAAAGGCTACAAAAGAAAACAAAGGCTACAAAAGAAAACAAAGGCTACAAAAGGAAACAATGGTTACAAAAGAAACAACAGTTACAAAAGGAAACAATGGTTACAAAAGAAACAACAGTTACAAAAGGAAACAATGGCTACAGAAGAGACAGTTACAAAAGGAAACAATGGCTACAAAAGAAAACAACAGTTACAAAAGGAAACAATGGTTACAAAAGAAATAACAGTTACAAAAGGAAACAACGGCTACAAAAGAAAACAACAGTTACAAAAGGAAACAAAGGTTACAAAAGAAATAACAGTTACAAAAGGAAACAACAGCTACAAAAGGAAACAACGGCTACAAAAGGAAACAACGGCTACAAAAGGAAACAATGGCTACAAAAGGAAACAAAGGTTACAAAAGGAAACAAAGGTTACAAAAGGAAACAAAGGTTACAAAAGGAAACAAAGGTTACAAAAGGAAACAAAGGTTACAAAAGGAAATAAAGGTTACAAAAGGAAACAAAGTTAAGTATACCAAATTTTAATGTACTCTAAAGGTCATTTAAACATCTGGGATGTGATTCAAACATAATTTGGTTTTTAAAACTTTTTGAAATTTTTAAACTCTTTCATACATTACAAACTAAAGAATCTTTCCAGACATGAGTAGACAATAAAAAAAATTAGTAGTTTGAAATACTAATACTTTTAAAAAATAGATACCTTTAGATAGTCCATTCCACGCATATGTATATCATTGGCACCTCTAAATACATATGTATTAATTGGAATGGATCTGTCAATCTGAACAGATTTCTACTTGATTCAACATACCTAGAATATATAGGGAGTTTTACTTAATAAAGACAGCTGTGGTATGAAAAATTTCCATTAATATTTTACATATTTCATATGGAAATAACTACATTACAACTTTTAAAAAACAAAGTACTAATAAAAGTATTAGTAAGCATCTGTAAAAGGAAGGAAATTATATACAATGGAATTTGTTAAATAACTATGGGTTGTATAAGATGTAATATGGAGAACTATTTCTGATGGTTGTTTTTTGATGATATAATTGTTTCAGAATAGATATCACTATTTAAAGATGGAGTTTTGTAAAAATATAAATTTTACCAGTAAACATCTAATATTATAATGATTACAGACAACCTCCATAAAAGGAAACAAAGGTTACAAAAGAAACAATGGTCACAAAAGGTTACAAAAGAAATAACAGTTTCAATGGTTGAATTGAATGTCAACTGCAAGTAATTACTGTGGTCACCTGAATTATTGAATCAATTTGATGGATTTTGTTTTGATTTAATGTATCTTATTTTGATTTACTGCATTTTATTTTGATTTATCATATTGTTTTTGGATTCATTGATTTTGATTTTGATTTATTTTATTTTGATTTACTGGATTTTATTTGAATTATTATGATTTTATTGAGATTTTCCTGGAAGGCCTTGTAGATTACTCTGGGGAAATGGCATCAAAATACCTCCATGAATGCTGCATGAAACACTTTTGTGAGGGGGCATGGGAAATTCCCCTGGACAGCTTGTGTGAAATGTTTCTGTGAGGGGCTGTTACAACCATGTCACAACCTGATGGCCCCTGAGGTTATTTGCCATCTATTGACATTTCAAGTTATTGTTCAAGTCATTGTATCAGAAACCGTTAGTCTCCTGATGTTGACAAATGCTTATGTGGCAATCAAACTCCATTTACGCCCCTGTCAAAATATGCTTGTATTATCTGGTTATACTCTGATATGTTCTCTTCTTATTATGATGATCCATTTTACTCTATGTTTCACATATGCCTATATATACTTGTAACCCTCGGATTATTTCCTTTTCTCATAATCCTGCTCTCAGTTATCTTACGGCCTCCGAACTTATCGTAACCTTCCCGTTCCTAGTCAAGCTTATTTGTCAATACCATTTTCCACCTTTCTCCTAGTTAGTATTTTCTAGATGCCAAATACTTGTATATGAACCCACTGTAGTTGTAGTTACTGTACTAGGCAATCAGAATATCGACTCAGAATACCCTCTTACACCTCTAGAAGTCCTATACTAAGTATTCCACTACCTGCCTTCGTGTGCACTCACCCACTCTCGGTCCCTGACCCCTTGGCCTGACACTCGACTTATCCTTCAGTCCCGATTGGTAACTTGCCAAGAGGTACTCGTTAGGACTAGTCTTCGCCTGTCTGAAATCTAAGGACACCCAACAGTTATTTGCGAGGGTGCAGCACATAAGCTGAAGCCAAGTCCTTCCGATCGGTCCCCATCGGCCTACTGACATTAGTCAGTTTTCAGTTCTTAATAGTAGTCAAGTAAAGCTTTAGGATGATATATGCATAAGAGAAATTGAGCAAGCTGCTATGCACAATGAACCCAATCACCATGAAAAATCCCAGACTTTAAAAGTTTCCAGGGCCATGGGTGGTAAGTTCATTTCCATATAACTCTTATTGATTGATATGATATTATTGTTAAAGAGTGCACACAGAGCTTATTGAAAGGTTTCCAGAGAAACCTGCAGGAAAGCTGGTAGAACTTGGCTTCAGCTTATAGGCTGTGCCCTCACGAGATTGTAGCATCCAATTTTGGACAGGTGGACGGGAATCCCAGGGAGTCTGGGAGTAGCTGGTGGGTCAAGAGGTCAGAGGGTCAATGGTGGGAATGCTGCAGAGGTCAAGGGGTTGGGTGGTGATGGGTTGGAGGATGAGTGATAGTTATATAGGTCGGAGCCCATGGGCTCCAATGAGGTAATTAGCAGTGTGTTTCAAAGAGAGGATTAGAGTGGAAATGTACTGAGATTACTGGGGGGAATCTAAGCTGATTTTCTGACTGGATCATATGTACAACATCTGCCAGACTATATAGACTGTGGAATGTATGTTATACCAAATCCCATAATAATGAAATCCAAACTAGTAATCATGAAATGAGATACAGTGGGTCAAAAAACTGCCCCAATGTTTGTGCATTTTAGAAAGATTGATACTGTGTGAAGGAATGACATCAGCGAAATTCTGAAAAATTCACATGATATACTAGAACATGTTGGCTATCTACCAACTTAAGAAATCATGTGATTCCAATCAAAACTCATTGCTTAATAAATCAAACAAAATAATCACTCATTGGGGCAGTTTTTTGACCCTCTATTATTTTCTCTGATTTTCAATATTACACACCAGTATAAGGTAGGAGTGGATCATATGAATCATCAACATGTCATGTGACCTTATTTGTATCAATTTGGCATGCTGAACTTTGTTCATTCATCTCCTTGACTCCTTACCACCACTATGAAATCCATCTCTGCAGAAAAGCATTCTTCTGGTATTTTTCTCCTCAATGAGGGGTATTCCCAGTGTCAAATTCAAGCTAGGACTGGTCTGGGAAAGGGTACTATTGGCAGGATCAGTAGGGAGGTAGAGGGGGATAAGGAAAATCATCCTGGTGGCCATTCTTCCAAGCTTTCCCCTTATGATAAACAGTCAATTATCCATTAAATCAGCTCTGGGAAGCTTGACAATGCTGTCCAAGCCACCCAATTTATAAATTCCATCATATCTATCTCTGTCACTCCTCAGACTGTTAGGAATGTGTTGAAGGAAGCTGGCTTTAGGTCAGCAACAAAGAAGAAAGTCCCTATGTTCAAGGGGTCTGTCTCATTGTCAGCAACATCTAAAGTTTGCCCAATACCATGAAAATTGGACTATGGAGGACTGGAAGAGGGTGTTTGTTAAGAACTGAAAACTGACTAATGTCGGTGGCCGACAGGGACCGATCGGAAGGACTTGGCTTCAGCTTATGTGCTGCGCCCTCGCAAATATCTGCAGGATGTCCTTAAATTTCAGGCGGGCGAAGACTAATCCTAGTGAGTACCTTTCGGCATGATACCGATCGGAATTGAAGGTCAAGTCGAGCGTCGGGCCAAGGGGTCGGGGCCGGGAGTGGGCGAGCGCACGCGAAGGCAGATGGGGGGATTCTTAGTATGAGACTGATACAGGCGTATGAGGGTATTCTGAGTCGATATTCTGATTGCCTAGTAACTACAACTACAGCGGGTTCATATACAAGTAACAGGCGTCTGGAAATTACTAATGGGGAGAAGGGCGGAACACGGTATTATCAATAAGCTTGACTAGGAACGGGAAGTTTATGATTAGTTCGGAGGCCGATGATAACCGAGAGTGGGATTACGATAAAAGGAAATAGTTCAAGGACTACAAATATAGATAGACATATGCGAAACATAAGATTGAACGGATCAACATAATAAAGGGGACGTATCAAAGTTTGACCAGACAATACGAGTTGTTTTGACGTGGGCATAAACGGAGTTTGATCTTCGCGAAAACATTCGTCAGCTTCGGGGCCGATGGTTTCCGAGAGGATGACTTGAAACGTTGACAAGTGGCGATAACCTCGGGACCGATAGGGTTGCGACACGGTCGTAACAACCTTCTACAAAGAGAGAGAGAGACTGTTATGTATTTGCGAGACCATGCCATGTTCCTTCTTGGAGCAGCTTCTGCCTACTGAGGAGATAGTCTGCAGCCATTGGAGTGGTCTGACCTAGGAGTAAATGACCATGGTTTTTCCTTTTGTGAGCATTGTTTCCTTTTGTGTCCAGTGTTTCCTTTTGTGTCCATTGTTTTCTTTTGTGACCGTTGTTTCCTTTTGTGACCGTTGTTTCCTTTTTGTGACCATTGTTTCTTTTTGTGACCATTGTTTTCTTTTTGTGACCATTGTTTCCTTTTTGTGACCATTGTTTCCTTTTTGTGACCGTTGTTTCCTTTTTGTGACCGTTGTTTCCTTTTTGTGGCCGTTGTTTCCTTTGTGACCCTTGTTTCCTTTGTGACCCTTGTTTCCTTTGTGACCTTGTTTCCTTTGTGACCCTTGTTTCCTTTGTGACCTTGTTTCCTTTGTGACCCTTGTTTCCCTTGTGACCTTTGTTTCCCTTGTAACCATTGTTTCCTTTGTAACCATTGTTTCCCTTGTAACCTTTGTAACCATTGTTTCCTTTGTAACCATTGTTTCCCTTGTGACCTTTGTTTCCTTTGTAACCATTGTTTCCTTTGTAACCATTGTTTCCTTTGTAACCATTGTTTCCTTTGTAACCATTGTTTCCTTTGTAACCATTGTTTCCTTTGTAACCATTGTTTCCTTTGTAACCATTGTTTCCTTTGTAACCATTGTTTCCTTTGTGTAACCATTGTTTCCTTTGTAACCATTGTTTCCTTTGTAACCATTGTTTCCTTTGTAACCATTGTTTCCTTTGTAACTTGCCTTTGTAACCATTGTTTCCTTTGTAACCATTGTTTCCTTTGTAACCATTGTTTCCTTTGTAACCATTGTTTCCTTTGTAACCATTGTTTCCTTTGTAACCATTGTTTCCTTTGTAACCATTGTTTCCTTTGTAACCATTGTTTCCTTTGTAACCATTGTTTCCTTTGTAACCATTGTTTCCTTTGTAACCATTGTTTCCTTTGTAACCATTGTTTCCTTTGTAACCATTGTTTCCTTTGTAACCATTGTTTCCTTTGTAACCATTGTTTCCTTTGTAACCATTGTTTCCTTTGTAACCATTGTTTCCTTTGTAACCATTGTTTCCTTTGTAACCATTGTTTCCTTTGTAACCATTGTTTCCTTTGTAACCATTGTTTCCTTTGTAACCATTGTTTCCTTTGTAACCATTGTTTCCTTTGTAACCATTGTTTCCTTTGTAACCATTGTTTCCTTTGTAACCATTGTTTCCTTTGTAACCATTGTTTCCTTTGTAACCATTGTTTCCTTTGTAACCATTGTTTCCTTGTTTCCTTTGTTGAAGTTGTGGGGCCAGTTACAAAGCAACCACCCCGCAGCATAGCAAGGGTTCCTAAGCTTGTTGTTAGGGTACGTACACAGCGGGTTTCCGGAGAAACCCACGGGATGTCCAGTAGGACTTGGCTTCAGCTTATAGGCTGTGCCCTCGTGAGATCGTGTTGTCCAATTTCAGACAGGCCGACGGGAATCCCAGGGAGTCTGGGCAGGGTTTGTGGGTCGAGGGGTCATATGTAGGTCAGAGGTCGTGGGTCAAGAGGTTGGGGAGTCAAGATAAATAAGAGAGATAGATATGTCAGAGCCCATGGACTCCAACTAGTGAGAGCAGTTTGATTCAAAGAGGGTTTAGAGCAGAAAATGTATTAGATTACTGGGAGGAATCTAAGCCAATTTTCTAACTGGATTGTATCTACAACATCTGCCAGACTATATAGACTGTGGAATGAATGACATACCAAATCCAGTAATTATGAAACGAAACTAGCAAAATATAAAACGAGAATAGTAAACACCAAATTTGGTGTTAGGAATGGGACAGAACAGAGCGGTGTCTGAATCGTGACAAATCATGAACCATAATGGGAAATGCAGCAGGAGTGGAGTCCGAATCGTGACAGGTCATTTGACTAAAACAGGAATGGGGCTTGGTTAGAGCAATGATGGGTTTTCCAAGCGGGGTCCAGTGACTGACATATGGGATGAGGTCAGACATAGACAGGGATGGAGTCCAGTGGGTATTCTGGTGACTGATACACGATGTAACAAAGTCGAATGTGGACAAGTTTGACATACAGAGTCTGGCAGGAATTCCGGTAAACTGACAATGGGTGTGTATAAGGCATGGGTGCATATAAGTTACTGCCCAGAGTCCAGCAGGAATTCCGGTTGTAACACTTGTCATATAAGTTAATTCGCACCAGTGGGTCCATGGGCATCATTGCTGAGTCATAAAATAGAAGCACTGTGAGCGAAGTGAGCCTTAGTTTCCCACAGTCTGCATCTGTGAGTGAAGCAAGCAGCCTGTTTCCCACAGTGTGTATTTGCAAGTGGAGTGAGCCTTAGCTTTCCCACACCCACAATGGCACACCAGTTACTATTATCACATGCATTGCTGTCACGTGCATGACACACCATTCATGTGCATTTGTGATGTAATGTGCTCAGTCACACAATGTGCCACCTCATTCACATTGCATGACTGGGCACATTATGTCACAAACACATGCACAACATGCCACACCCATTCATACGCATGTCTGGCCAGACTGAGATTTATGACCCTTTTTGACCTTAGCCTCCTCATTTACAGCTAAGTGCCATAATCCATCCTGCATTCATATTCCCCTTCTACTCATCTGTCTGTCATTAAATATTTTAGTATAAATTATTGTCTTATATTCTACTAATCTCCAGTTCAAATATTGAGTTAGAACCTACCTGTTAGGAACTATGTCATTTAGGCCCCTATGTGTGTTTCCAACCTATACTCTGGCATCCTGACATTGGTATTCCTGATGCAACATCTCTGATGACAGTGTACTGACAACTCACCCACTTAATGATTTTATTTTCTAGCCACTCCATCCCATTTCCTTCTGATGGCATTCCATTATTCCTTGCATCACTTCACCACATCATTTGCCACCTCAGAGTATTTATCTTTTTTCTCTTGTCTTGTATTCCTTTTCCTGACCCCATGTTCCATTTTCCCAAATTTCTGTGTCCTGTTAATATAAAATCACCATTTTTAGTCCTCCATGCTTCCATTTACATTAGTATAAAATCCTATCTTGTACACTACTACCCTTCAGTTTAAATATTGACACCCTTAGAGCTTGGTAATAATATATGGGCCCACACTGCCCCCCACTTGTATGTGGGCTGACAGATGTGACAGACCCCTCAGACATAATACACCCAGTGGGTATTTGGCAACACCTATACACCCACACACACGAATGGATGCAGCACATTGTGTTCATGTGCATGCATTCATGTGGTGTGTGAGTGCATGTCTGGCAACACCTACACACCCACACAAATGGGCATGTTGTGCAATGTGAGTGTGAGGAGTATGCTTTTACCACAGTTTCATTGTGGTAAAACACTCCTTTTATTTTATTTATATTTTACACGTTTTATTCATATTTTTCTATCCTTTATATTCTTCAAACATTGCACCATTTCATTAGTTTGAAGCTCTGTGTATACTTGTGGGTGCACTTGGCACCAAAGAAACAGACTCACTTTTACCCAAGCACCACCACTTGTAAGACATAAACTAGGTCTACAGCAAACGGTGATCAGGGCAATGTGTCAGCTACCACATAGGTAGCATTATCTGAGCTATCTAACACTTCAGGTCTCGAACTATAACAGTCAAGGCCTCCACTCGAATCATCCTTCCTCCCATTCTACTCATTTCTTCATATATAGAACAGTCAGAACTTCCACCACTCTTCACAGTGAGTGAGGCAGCACATCATGCAACTGAGTGCATTACATCATGAATGAGCATGAATGGCATGTCACACCTGGGAATGCATGTGACAGCAATGTGTGTGACAACAATGTAACTGGTGTGCCATTGTGGGTGTGGGAAACCTAAGGCTTGCTGTGCTCACAGATTGTTAAGAACTGAAAACTGACTAGTGTCAGTAGGCTGACAGGGACCGATCGGAAGGACTTGGCTTCAGCTTATGTGCTGCACCCTTGCAACTATCTGTCGGGTGTCCTTAAATATGGATGGGCAAAGACTAGTCCTAACGAATACCTCTTGGCGAACTACCAATTGGAACTGAAGGATAAGTTGAGTGTCAGGCCAAGGGGGTCAGAAACCGAAAGTGGGCGAGCGCATGTGAAGGCAGATAGTGGGATACTTAGTATGAGACTTCTAGAGGTGAAGAGGGTATTCTGAGTTGATATTCTGATTGCCCATTAACTACAACTACAGCAGATTCATATACAAATTATTGGCATCTAGAAAAATACTAACTAAGGGAAGAGTGGAAACATTACTGACAAATAAACTTGACTAGGAATGGGAAGGTTACGATTAGTTCGGAGGCCATGAAATAACCGAGAGCAGGATTACGAGAAAAGGAAATAGTCCAAGGGTTACAAGTATATATAGACATATGTGAAACATAGAGTAGAACAGATCATCATAATAGAAAGAGACGTATCAGAGTTTAACCAGATAGTACGAGTATATTTTGATGGGGGCATAAATGGAGTTTGATCACCGCGAAAGCATATGTCAGCATCAGGAGACTGACGGTTTCTGATGTGATGACTTGAATGATAACTTGAAACGTCAATAAGTGGAGATAACCTCAGGGACCGTCAGGTTGCAACACGGTCATAACATAGATACAGACCCATGGGAAACTGGCTGCTCACTTTGCTCATAGATGCAGGAAGATACTGTTTGCTTTGCTCACAGGTGCTTTCTATTTTATGACTCAGCAATGATACCCACAGACCCACCAAGGAGAATTAACTTATATGACAAGCTTAGGAACCCTTGCTACACTGCAGGGTGGTCACTTTGTGACTGGCCCCACAACTTCACTGCAGGCTCCAGCTTGTTGGGGGGCTTCACCCCCCAAACCCCCTTGTGTCAACAACTTTTAAGTCTTTCTGAGACTCATTGTTTGAGAATGGAAAGTGTTTAGAGAAAGGAAACAACGTTCACAAAGGGAAACAACGTTCACAAAGGGAAACAACGTTCACAAAGGGAAACAACGTTCACAAAGGGAAACAACATTCACAAAGGAGGATAACCCAGAACTTTGAAAATTATTTATCCACTAAAGTATATATATATATATTGTTTGTTGTAAAATTAATATTTAATCAAATTCAGTTGATTAGGTATCACTCTGAAGAATGCAAAAGAATTAATATTTATCCTATATCTGACAAAATTTAGTCAAACAATCATCTGTAGATTATTCTTTTGGAATAAATTGCACAATGGGGATTGGTACCCCAGATAGTTCTGGTTAACTCTCTAAACCAACTAAATTTAAATTATATGAAATATATTTGAAAGTTTGCTTGTATACAAGAGAATACATCATAACCCAAAGATTAAGTCACAACCCAAATAATCTTGTGTAACTATGTCATTTGTGTGTATTTTAAAAAGGCATGCATATTTTAAAGATGAAATTTCAGGTAATTAAATATAAACTCATAGAATAAGTTGTCATGGCCAGAAGGAATAGTCTCACTTAGAAAATATGAGGATTATTCAGTAAAATTTTGTATATTCAATAAAGTGTGACCATCCTTTAAAAGGAAACAATGGTTACAAAAGGAAACAAAGGTTACAAAAGGAAACAAAGGTTACAAAAGGAAACAAAGGTTACAAAAGGAAACAAAGGTTACAAAAGGAAACAAAGGTTACAAAAGGAAACAAAGGTTACAAAAGGAAACAAAGGTTACAAAAGGAACAACAGTTACAAAAGGAACAACAGTTACAAAAGGAACAACAGTTACAAAAGGAACAACAGTTACAAAAGGAACAACAGTTACAAAAGGAACAACAGTTACAAAAGGAACAACAGTTACAAAAGGAACAACAGTTACAAAAGGAATAATAGTTACAAAAGAAAGAACAGTTTCAATGGTTGAATTGACAGTCAACTGCAAGTACATAATTACTGTGCTCACCTGATTTATTTATTTTGATTTAATGTATTTCATTTTGATTTACTGTATTTTATTTTGGTTTATTGTGTTTCATTTTGAGTTACTATATTTTATTTTGATATATTGTATTTTATTTTGAGTTACTGTATTTTATTTTGATTTTATTTTGGTTTATTATATTGGATTTGGATTTATTGTATTTTATTATTTGTACTTCTTGATTTCTCATATTTTATTTCAATTTATTTTATTTTATTTTATTTTTAAACATTTCATTTTCATTTATTGTATTTTATTTGAATTATTCTTATTTTATTGAGATTTTCCTGGAAATGCTTATAGACCACCCCCTCTCAGAGAACTGGCATCAAAATGCCTCCATTGAAGGGCACAGGAAATGCTTACAGAAGGCACAGGGAGTGTCGTGGGAAATATGTTGCATGAAATGGTTCCATGTGTTTGAGAAATACTCCCACAGCCTCACAAAATACTCCTGCATGTCACAAAATACTTTTGCACATACTTCTGTGCATTACAAATGCTCCCATGGTGTTACACAACATCACAGAATGTGCTCACAGCACTAAAAAATACTCCTGCGAGGACTGAAAAGCTCCCATGGCATTAGAAATACCCCCATGAGTGCAAAAATGCTTCCAGATTTGCTTCCATGCTGATGTAAGAATGAAAGCTGAGTCACTAACTGTAACAAAGTATGCTCAGTCGACACGTAAGATTGGTTCGACTGTATTTGTTACCTGTAACAAAGTATGCTACGATGTATTTTAGTGAGTCGATTGTAAATGAAAGCTATGGGAACACTAACGTACCTCAGTCGACACGTAAGATTGGTTCAACTGAGGTATGGTGTTGCTACTGTGCTAGCTAAATAGGTTTTTTTGGATATGCAGTCGAAAAGAATTACAATAGTGGTATACGTGTCCAAATGTATCCAAGGCACATGACTCCATGGTATGGTCGTTTTGACTTGACGTGGGGTAAGGCGTTACTACTTAGCGTTGTCATATTTACTTGACTTAGACTTGGGCGCTCGAGCCTATTTCAACACTCCCCCTGGCTCGATGCGCTCTCGCAAAGTCGTAATGCGACGCAGTGTCTGTTGAAAAGCACCCTTGCCAGCGGTTTCGTGAACATATCAGCAAGATTTTCGTTAGAGGGTATGTGATGTACTTCTATATCCCCTTCTTCGATGCGTTCCCGTATATAGTGATATCGTATGTCGATGTGTTTGACACGCGTATTGTGTTTCGTATTTTTGGTCAAGAGAACCGCCCCGGAGTTATTGTTGTACAAGACGGCCGGCTTCTGTTGTGGGAACCTGACTTCGTCCATGGCTGCGTACATCCATAGTATTTGTTTCACTAACAGTACCTTTTATTTTTCCAGTGTCTTTTTTCATCCAGTTGGATTCTCAGTGTTTTTTATTGCCCACAACCCACCAAGCAAAATTCATTAATATGGATGACAACCCTTGCTATCCTGCAGGGCAGTCACTTTGCAACTGGTCCCACAACTTTACTGCAGGCTCCAGCTTGTTGGGGAGGCAAAGCCCCCCAAACCCCCCTGTGTCCATAACTCTAAGTATTTATCACAATCAAAGTGACCTATCTACCACTTTGCTACAGGCAAACCCCCCCCACATCCACAACTCTTAAGTATCTATTACAATCATTATCAGGAAAAAAAGAATCAAAATATATCAAATTCTTGATCTAATAATACATCTTTGTACACTATATTTGCAGTTCTTTTTGACTCCTCCTCTAATAATATTTTACTCCTATTCCAACTTCTTCCCCTTGAAAGTCCCACATACAATTGCCCATGTCCAAACACAGCCATTCTCAAATCTAATCCTACTAATTTCAAAGATTGTCCTTGTGACTTGTTAATTGTCATTGCAAATGCCAGTCACACTGAAAACTGAATCTGATGAAATTTAAAAGGGAGTTCATCATCATTTGTGATGATTTTAATCTTTGAAATAAATGCCTCTTGCCCAGCACACAGTCCAGTTAAGATCTGCACTAAAAGCAAATGATTTTCCATTTTGAGTAGTTGCAATTTTGCACCATTGAAAAGTCCCATCTGTGGATCTATGTTCTGTAGTAGCATTAAAGGTACTCCTGGCTTCATCTTGACTTGGAGAAATTCCACCAAAGTTGAGGCTATTTAGGTGTTCCACAGGATAGACCTCTGCCTCCATGTCACCCTCTGCAGTGTCAGCACTGTGGTAGACATGACACTCTCCAGGGAATCTATTCAGAAGTTCAGAATTAATTTCTTCCACATCTGAATTCCTGGGACACAGAATAGCCCATCTAAGAAGTCTCCATCTTGCCAATCTCTTTGGTCTCCATTCACATGGATGTCTGGATATATCTCAGCAATTAAATCAGACATTTCTGGAGCACAGATCATATGAGGAGGGATATTCATTGTATGATCCAAAGCTTAAGGCAAATCCTTTCCATGGCCTACATCTAAGAGCCACTGAGCAAACTGATCCAGTGTGGATCATGCTGATCAATGTGCATATTCTTTTTCAAGAAAAGTACCTTGACATGGTTCCAGTAAGAATAGAAACAGCAATCAAGGCAAAATGGCACAGAATAGAGGGTCAATTTCACTGTAAGAATAATATTTGAGCAAAAAAAGGTAAGGTTAATTACAGGGACAGGACTCACCTTCAATACTCTACTTATACTCACAGAGAGAACTCAAAAAAGCAGTGGAGAGTCCCAGGGAAAAGAAATTGAGACAAATAGGTCTAAAATAACCCAAAAATGGGAAAAATAATGCATAAATATATTAAAACAGCATGAGAAAGCGCAAAACATACCTGAGATTATGGGATAGTCTTCAGAATGTGTATTTCAAAATTAGGAATGAGAAGAACACTCAGAAAAGGGTAATTCTACTGCAAATAAATTATTTAATCATTAAAAAAAGCAAAAATTAATTAATAATTGGTAGGAGCTCACCACACCTTGGTTGTAAGATGTTGACGGTATAGCAAAAATGGACAAAGTTTTGTACATATGACTAAGCCACTGTAAAGTACATCTTAGCCAAGTGTTGAGATAAATCAATGATATGCAACACTATATACAGTAAGTTCTAACACACCCACTTTGCATGTCATTGAGAGCTCATAGTAGATCCATACTGTTAAGAGCAGAAACTGACGGATGTCGGCTGGCCGACAGGGACCGAACGGAAGGACTTGGCTTCAGCTTATGTGCTGCGCCCTCGCAAGTTACCGTCAGGTGTCCTTAAATTTCGGGCGGGCGAAAACTAGTCCTGTCAAGTAAACCTCTCAGTAAACTACCGATCGGAAACCGAAGGATAAGTCGAGGGTTGGGCTGAGGGGTCGGAGACCAAGAGTCAGAGACTGAGAGAGTCGGAGACTGAGAGTCAGAGACTGAGAGTCAGAGACTGAGAGTCGAGACTGAGAGTCAGAGACTGAGAGTCAGAGACTGAGAGTCAGAGACTGAGAGTCAGAGACTGAGAGTCAGAGACTGAGAGTCAGAGACTGAGAGTCAGAGACTGAGAGTCAGAGACTGAGAGTCAGAGACTGAGAGTCAGAGACTGAGAGTCAGAGACTGAGAGTCAGAGACTGAGAGTCAGAGACTGAGAGTCAGAGACTGAGAGTCAGAGACTGAGAGTCAGAGACTGAGAGTCAGAGACTGAGAGTCAGAGACTGAGAGTCAGAGACTGAGAGTCAGAGACTGAGAGTCAGAGACTGAGAGTCAGAGACTGAGAGTCAGAGACTGAGAGTCAGAGACTGAGAGTCAGAGACTGAGAGTCAGAGACTGAGAGTCAGAGACTGAGAGTCAGAGACTGAGAGTCAGAGACTGAGAGTCAGAGACTGAGAGTCAGAGACTGAGAGTCAGAGACTGAGAGTCAGAGACTGGGAGTCAGAGACTGGGAGTCAGAGACTGGGAGTCAGAGACTGGGAGTCAGAGACTGGGAGTCAGAGACTGGGAGTCAGAGACTGGGAGTCAGAGACTGGGAGTCAGAGACTGGGAGTCAGAGACTGAGAGTCAGAGACTGAGAGTTGGAGACTGAGAGTGTCGGAGACTGAGAGTGTCGGAGACTGAGAGTGTCGGAGACTGAGAGTGTCAGAGACTGAGAGTGTCGGAGACTGAGAGTGTCGGAGACTGAGAGAGTCGGAGATTAGAGGTTGAAGTCATAAATGTAGGTTGAATCGTAAATAGGAGGGAGTCGGAATGTGGTGGTCGTGAATAGATATTGGAGTCGGAAATTAGAGGGGTATCTAAGTTGATCTAAGTCAATATTCTGATTGTCTAATAACTACATTTACAGTGGGTTTATATATGAGTTATCGGCGTCTAGAAACTACTAACTAAGGGAAGAGCGGAAACACTATTGACAAATAGACTTGACTAGAAACTGGAAGGTTACGATAAGATCGGAAGCCGAGATTTAGCTGAGAGCGGGATTACGAGAAAAGGGAATAGTCCACGGGCTACAGGTATATATGGGCATATGTGAAACATAGAGTAAATGGATCATCATAATGAAAGGGGATGTATCAAAGCATAACCAGATGGTAGAGTATATTTTGACAGGGGCGTAAATGGGGTTTGATCGCCGTGAAGGTATACATCAGCATCAGTGTTCCAAAGGTTGCCGAAATGATGACTTGATTAATAACTTGGAACATCGAAAGACTGCAGTATTCTCGGGGACCATCAGGTTGCGACATGGGTTACGACACGGTTGTAACACATACATACCAAACAAAAAATTAAGTATCTTTTTAACACCAAAAAAATGCACCCACTTGATGCAAAATCCATCTGAAAATCTGTCCAAAATTCAAAAATGCACTGCACCCACTAGATGCAGAATCCATCTGGTAAAATTTGGCATCAAATTGAATCTCAGAGCATCCTTGCTCCTAGAATGCATTCCCCCAACCTCCCAGACCATAAATGCTGGACCTTGGAGCCCTGCTCAAAACTCCTATTCTGTGTGATGATATCAGGTACACAATATAAACATACTCTCCCCTGAGCTAAAAGTGAGAGCCTCTGGGTTTTCAGTGGGCAACCCACTTGACAATTGTTGGAGTCTGCAAGCCATAGAAGCTGCGAGACTCCGGTATTGTCTCAGATGTTTGATTCTGAGATTGAATTAGGTATTTAGGGATATAAATGTCATGTAGTGAGCGTTATACAATAGTGTGCTTTGCCCCTTGAACATTAGGACTCCCAAAATATCTAACAGGTTATGGACCCCATCTGTGAAGGTGGTGGAGTCTTAATGGGAGCACATCCCAGAGAGCCACTGGTTACCCTGGTTAGACAACATTTTGTTGAAATCACCCCCTGATGCCATTGCGTGAAGTCACATAAGATCAGCAGATTTTCAAATTGCACACTGTCAATTATCCTCACCTCTCGCGTTGTTTGACGCAATCCCTTGCACATACGAATATGCTCCAGATAACACTGCGATGACCTGGCTGACTGAGGTGCCGAAGATATGTATGTTCCGGAGCCGTCGAGCCCGAGGATGGCAGCCCGACAGATATCGTGAGCTGGAGGGATAGGAAATCTCTGCCAGAGGGAATGCTATGACTAGTAGAGTCTTAGGGAGTTGTAGTGCATTACGGAAGAGTGTTCAGGGGTGAGGAGGACCTGGGCAGGTTCGTGAGAGTGGGACTCACTAAACATGACCTTATACCATTCGGATAACTCCCCGGTCATTTGGAACAACATTGGTCGACCTATGTATGGTCAAATAGTAGTGCGAGCTTCTAAGGCTTGAGGGGGAGTGTTAGAGTCTGCGAGCCATAGAAGCTGCGAGACTCTGGTATTGTCTCAGATGTTTGATTCTGATATTGAATTAGGTATTTAGGTATATAAATGTCATGTAGTGAGCATTATACAATAATGTGCTTTGCCCTTATACATTGAGACTCCCAAAATATCTAACAGCAATGAACCAACTGGCTTCAGTGCAGGACAAAAACATGCAATGTGACCTTTGCCATTGCACCTATAGCAATTTCTTGGCCATTTTGCATTTGGTGAGTCAGTTTTCATTTTCAGTACCATTTGACTCTCAGTGTCCTTCCAGCCTTTCAAATGGCTTTCTTCTTCTACTAGCGCTGCAGAAATATCTTCAATGGTAAGTGATCCCACATGCTGCATAAGAGCAGTTGCAACCACACCAAATTCCAGAGCTAAACAATAAATGAGGACATCCAGCACATCCTCTTTATGTAACTCGACTCCAATTGCTCAAAGCTGCAAAGTGAGAGTCAAAATGCCATGGACATACATTCCATCACCAGCTTTTTGACATCATGCTGGTATGTATAGAGCTGGCATTTCAATGAAATCTGATTGGCTTGATTATTTGCCTGATAGATTTTTACAAGTGCTTGCCATACCTCAGGTCCAGTGGTGCAATTCTGAATATACAATTGTTGGCTTGATGTGATTGTAAGTCCAATTGCTGTGTAACCATCCTCCAAGTGCTTTGCCCATTCCAAATACTCCTTACTACTCTCATCCTCAGATGCCTTTGCTCCACCACTCACAATGCTCCATGATCCAACATGCCACAGAATTATTGATAGTGAAAACTTCCATTCATGGTAGTTATCACCCAAGAGTTTTGGGATGCTCACTAGTAAAGCATTGACGTTGGACATAGGATAATAAGATAGTATTAATGTGACTTTTTAAAGCAATGGGGTGGGGCCCATAACCTGTAAGACATTGATGGTATAGTAAAAACAGACAAAGTTTTGTACATATGACTAAGCTACTGTAAAGTACATCTTAGCCAAGTGTCAAGATAAATCAATGATGTGCAACACTATATAAGTTCTAACATTGGTATGGGTCCAAATCCCTTGAGAAATATTCCAAAGAGCAGCCTCTCACAATTTAAGGAGGACAAAGCTGGGGGGGAGAGGGGAAGGAAGAAAGTGTGGCAACCTCAAGGCTTTACAGTGGGCTTCCAGGCTTCCCATGGCTATGGCCCAAAATGTTCCCATCCATCACAAGATAGTTCTGGGTGCATCACAAATGTCATGAAAAAGCTCCCACAGTGCCGAAAAAGCTCCCACAGATGTTACAAAATGTCACACAATGCTCCCACAGTGCCAAAATACTCCCATGAACACAGAAATGCTCCTGCAGTGCCATGAAATACTCCTGTGAGTGCAGAAAGGCTCCCACACCTGGGCCCAATCAGGGAAAATTCAGGTATGTACTCCATGCCCTCACACCACACCAAAAAACACCCACCACCATGCTCCTTTCACTTGGTTGATGATGATGATAGTTAAAAAAGAATAAAGGTAGAAATTTCATAGTCCACTCAGTTCTTTAGATAAAAATACAAAATAATTTGCATAATTTCAAGATAATTCAAAGGAATATTGTACAATTGTATCATAGTGATATATATACATTTAATGAGCTTTTTTAGCAGTTTCATTTTTGGGAAAATTGAGAAAATAGAAAAAACCTTTAAAAAATACATAACAGTGACCACTCAGATGTGTTGCCTATGCCAAGATCCCAGTTGAAGCTGGAGGTGGGCTCAATAAACTGGATCCACACTCAATCAAAGGGATACACATAGGTTACTTTGGATGTGACACTTACTGAATTTATAACCCAGAAACCCACTGCATTTTTCACTCCTGTGATGTAATTTTTGAGGAAACCTGCAGTCACAAAATGCGGAATGATTTGTCAAGTGTGAGGGGGAGATGATCAACACCACCAACCATGTTACACTTGATGCACTGATCAACAAGAGACCAGACGAGATTCACAGGGGATTAGCACCAGTGCATGACTATGCAGCTCCAACTAATATACCCCTGCCTGCTCCAGAACTAATTACCATGGAACCTGTGCCACACCACTCACTGCATGTCTCCATACCAACACAGACTCAATAACTTCGGAGAACAATATATGAGATGCTAAGGCTGCTGGAGAGGCATGGGCAATGACGAGACACATACAGCTGACCATGACCAAGTCAGAGCTTTCCACACAGATATCAAAACAACCTCAGACTCAACAAACATCTGGCTCCCCAATACATACAGTGAGGCAATGATCCATCTTATTATATGGGGGGTCCAATAGACAAAGAATTGGCAGTAATGAAGAAACACAGGGTTTGGACAATAGTGGATTGCCCCAAGGATGTTAGACTGATAAAGACCCGATGACCTTTGTGAACAAGTATGATGGTAATGGCGTAACCTATTTAACTACCATAATTGCAGCCCCATACCTCAGTCGAACCACTCTTTCGTGTCAACTGAGGTACATTACCACTTTTATACTTTCAGTTACATTAACTCACTAAGTGTATCATAGCGTATTTGTTACAGGTAACAAATATAGTTGAACCACTCTTTCGTGTCGACTGAGCGTATTTGTTACACCTTTGCTCTTCACGGGTTCAGTATCTGCTAACCAAGCTCTACCGTCAACCATCCGTATTGACAAAAAACCAACAACACAATAAATACCATTGAAACTCACTCGGAAACCCCTCGCCGTCGATCGTGTCACTCCTCATATCTGTACACATTGGGTCGCAACGATCTAGTACTACTTCCATGTTGAGACACCTAAATACAAGAATTTTCTTACTGTAGTACCTCAGTGGTTTCTATAGCCATTTACGGGCAACGACTGAGGCGAGTTTCCTTGTGCACGGCCTTATAATATTTAGTAGGGGCATCGTTCGCCCTTCTGTAGTTTTGTCACCCACAAATGTCGCTCATCAACTACTATGACGACGATCCTTTTTTTCATTTCTCCGAGTTCAATCGTCTCTGTGAAGATGCCTAGAATACCAGTAGGAAATTGTCGTTCTGAAACCTCTAGAGACCTTCCAACGTATCAACAATGGCTCTGGCTCGGCAATTGATTTCATATAGTCTTGTCGCTTTTAATTGATGGTCCAAATGCACGATCAGATTGGGACCTGATTAGCGGAATGAACATAGTTCAATATAGTATTACTTTGGGTACAAGGAGTAATAAATGACAGTGTTGCAATGCATAATGAACGTGCGGCTGGCTGTGTGATGCCTATTTTACAAACGATTGTCTGAGAAATCATGTAGTAGATGAGTCCAACCTGTTAGAATTGAATGTCAGGGGAGGGTAATGATTGTCCCCGATTGTAAAATGGCGCACCGAATCGTTGCACATGGCTAAACGATCCCAATCGTTGTGACCAATTTGTCATGATATCACCCAATCCTTGTGCCGTCGTCTTTTTGATGGTTTCGTGTTGTCTCCGACTAAGTTCCGAAAAATAGTTTTTAGGCAAGAATGAGCCGATTCTGCGGCCCATTTCATTTGTTGATCTGTCTTTTGTGCAAGGTCAAAATCAATCAGACGCCAGGCGTGCCGGTAGCCGTGGTAGGGACAGATCAGTTTCTCTGAAGTGTCGGATGCTGCAAGAATATTACGCCAATGAGTGTCTTGGGTCCGAATGCCTAGCATGCCCAAGTCGTCATGAAGGTCATGAACATCCTGCCTGAGCGGAATGAGATTGTCGATACGAGATCAAGACAATTGTAAAACGCACTCTATGCCTTCAAGGGGGACACGGATGGGAAGATGGCCACCAAGCTGTTCAAGTACAAGGACAGAAATCAAGTGGTGTTTCCGAACAAATGTGAGATGGGCGGCAGGATTTGGGGTAAAAAATGCTCTGCGCTTCCTACCTTGCTCTTCTACATCTTCCCAACTAGGGAAAACCTCGTCTGGAGTTGGTGTTTGAGCCGTTTCTTCCATCATTACGGCATCATATATCTTGGATTCTCGCGACCAGACTGACTCTTTTAAAGAACACCTTTCCTCCATGTCAGCTTCTTCCGCGCTCTCTTCAGAAACTTTACGCCAATTCGGAACCTCGTATTCTTCAGTCAACTCAACTTGAAAGAAGCCGTAGCAGCGTGCGATAGAGACACCCTGAAGATGTTCCATCTCTTCATAAAACCAGGCTTCACGAGCCAACTTGGCGGAACGATACCTATCAGATACTTTGATCACAAGGGGTGGGATATGGGTTCTGTCATCTGGAGATGCAATATGTACGGAATAAACTGTTCCTATCCGTCCTTGTCCCAGTTGATCCTTCACAGTGACGCGGAGTGTTCCATTACCAGGTGATGGCAATTTGGATGGAGGACGGACCCAAAATCCATCGGGTCGAGCGTCCCCAAACGAGTCAAAGAAAAGCTCTGCTGGAATTGGTACGCCTCTTGTGCAGGTCAGCATTACCTTCTGGGCGTTTTTCTTGGCTAAACCTTCAATTTCTAGGGATGAAAAGGCATTCTGTGGCTGCATACGGCTTAGATATAACGTGAAGCCGGTTTAGCTAGACACTTACAATCAAACTGGTGGGTGGCATGGCGGTGAGGAAGGTCAGTGATCTTGATTGTATCATTGTCGTCGATTTTCCCCGGCGTTTGCCTAGCGAGCGAGGACCAATATTCATTCCCCGACACTCTCAGCAAAAGTAGCACATTTCCCGTGAACCATAACACAAATTTATAAAAAGAATTGTATGCTAACTTTGTGTGATTGCTTTTCATTTGTTTCGACTGAAGTGTTTACCTCTCTGCCAATTCCGAGTCATGTAGTGCACTTTTTCGTACCCCTTTCCGCCTTCATCTTCCTTTTTATTCAGTCTTTTTCTCACTGTACACATGTTATATATTTTTTCGCTAATTGGTCTCTCTACCTTAGTTCGTTATTCCCCTTTGTATTTCCCGAAGTAACTCCTGATAAAAATCAGTGACGCTAGCAATGCGATGACGGCCAGAAACATCCGAAGGTCTGTTGTAATACTTCGGTCTCGCATCAGACTGGACATTGAGCGTCACCTCGTGTCACGAGCTTATTTTCACCACCTGTGTATCTTCTATTTGCAACCTAATTAGCTTGCTGCATAGCCCCCTAAGCTCTGACCTAATTAGAATGCATAAGCTATTTTGCTGCAGTGGGTGCCTCATTGAGCACACAAATGGAAGAGGTTCTGTGGCTGCTCAACCATTTGAAGTTTGAGTGATCTTCTCATTGTCCCACTTGGCAAGAGTCAATTGTGCTGACTATGATTTGGGGAGTGTCTTGACTGATGCATCATTATTGAGTTGCTGAGGGAGTCCTTCTTAGGGTAATGTTGCTGGGGAGTCCAATGCTGACAGGGCTTTTCTTGGGTTTATAGAGCTGGAAGATGCTTGTGTTTTTAAGGTTTCATCTCCACCTGTAGTCATAGTATCTTTTTAGGTTGAATTCCTAATGTAGAAGATTTTTCTTATTCACAGGGAAAAAGTGGTCTGGCCTGGTTCACCACTGTGAAGAGTTGTGTAATTTGCCACTCTATTTGTGAATGTAATCAACTTAAACAGTACGAAGAGGGTTGACTTAGGGTAATGGTAATTGACCTCAAATGGTACAATTGCAATTGACTTTACAGTGCAATTTCTATTATTGACAACTAAATACAATGGCTGTTAAACTGCTATTAATGCAGTAGCAGAGTGTTGTATATATGTAGCTAAAGATAGGTGGGTTACCAAGGGATCAACCTCATAGGCATGATCCCAAGCTTTAACAACTAGATTGAGATGCTGTCACAGACTTAGAGGGTTACAAATCTAGTTAATTGTGAATGAGAACATCACAGTATTGAATTAGTCGACAAGTGTTGATAGGAAAGTCTGAATTCAATGGTACTGGACCTCAACCGTTACAGTGCAAAGTTGAGTATTGTTAGGATTGGGAATTGTGATAGAAGTTGAGACAACACCCCAAACCAGTACTTGCAGCTCTTGCAGGTGATGGTTGTCAGGGTTAAAAGTGTCTACTTTGATGCTTAGGGCATCTACTGGTATACATGTGTCTATGTGTCCATGAGTGTCTATGTGCCCACAGACCTTCAGAGGAGATATGCAATGAATATCTTGGAAAAATAAAAATAAATAAAATGTAGAAAAAAATATAATAAAATCGGAAATTATATTAGTGATGCGAGATCTTAGAAACTTAGCCCTGTCCCTCACAAGAAGCCCTGGGTTCAATTCCCAGTCTGGTCATTCATTTTCTACACTTTTAACACACAGGTTATTAGGGATTATCCTTAATAACAAAATTACAACAGTAGCACATGTTCTTGTGTTGCCAGGCCAGGGGAGAGGTGAATATGTTGTGAAATTGCACAACTCGGCGTGACATGATGGTTGAACGATTGTAACGGTGATCCGGTTCAATATAGGATACCACAACCTAAATCGGAGGTGTGAAACCGCCGGTTTCTCACCGTTCGATACATAAAAGACCCTTAACCGACTTTAACTCGATTAAGGATCTGATGGGTGATTGTGGTAGTTCATATCACACCAGCCTCCACCAAGGACCCTCTGAGATGATGACTTTTTCCGGTGAAAGCGAATCAAATTTTAAATTTAACTATTGAAGTGAATTAGATTACACATACGTATATGATTAGTTACAAGTGATTAATAGTGCACTGAGAGACTGGTTTCTCACTGGCTACTTGAGAAGCAAAGAAGCTAGGAAGTTTACCTGAGGCATAGTTAGATCACAGCGAGACTTTAGCTGCGAGTGTTGAACGCACGAGAGCTGTTATCTACTTCATCACTACTATACACTAGTGGAACGGCAATAAGTCGGAACAAAGCAGTAGGTCACTCGTTTCTATATTTGTTATCATCTAGTATCTCTTCTGACATACACATGTAGGGCCCGAAAAAGGGTTTCCCTTTCAACGGCGATTGAATTGAATATATGCAATTAGTGGAATCTATGATAGAAGTTGTTAATTCCCGCCTCATGGTGATCACCCCTATACATAACAATTTAATCGAAACAGAAAAGTACAAGTACAAAAAGATCCTGATACACCTGGATGTTTAAAGAAAGAGCACGATGATAAATTTCCAATAGTACTTTATCAGGGTAGTTACGATTTGAAATGGTGATAGCGACTGAATGTACTTACATAGGGGATGTCCTACATTCTATGTCAGCTGATAATAGCCAACAGAGCATGACTGAATGCGGAACAACAAGGAATGATTAACATTTTCGGCTCTCCTCAACTCCTTTAAAAAACGAAGATAGCAACACCAATAGTAAGAACATACCACTGTTATGTACCGGCAGCAGCCAGACCGAAACCAGCGCAATCAGCAAAGGCATGGCGGCTGGGGGGATTTGGGCGAACGTCAAGTTCAACCACGGCAACAACAACCTCCCGACCCGCCAGGACTCGCTCAACTCTACCTTCCCCACCTTTTTTATGCATCTACGCCAGGACATCTGACAGCCGAACAAGGGCCTGCAAATATGTTCCGCACCTTTCCATTCCCAGACCCAGTCAGCGGGCGGGTCCCTGCGGACTTGCAGTGCATAGAGTTATATGAGGCGGAGCTCAAAACGGCACCAAAATCTCATACTTCAACAGTTCAGGCCGTTGGGGATATGGAGAAAAAACTTGTCTATATTAGACGCGCCAACAGCCTAGTGAATCATCTTATGGAATACTGCAAGCCAGATGGCAATGTTCCTTGGCTGGGGAATAAAACCTTGCGCCCAACCACCGTCCCCCCTAAATTTAATACTTGGACGCTGGCATTGGCAAGGAGAGATCAGGTCCCGAAGGCTAGCCAGCAGACTGTTGCTATCAACAAACTATCGTCTTGGCTTGAAGGTCACCATCTGAGACTCCCTCCAGAAATGACAAGTGAGCCCTCCGTGCAGGATGAAGTATATACCCAGCTGTTGAATCCGTTGAGTATGTTACTCGAGGTCAGTTATGGACTTGCTAATATACATGCCGATTGTGTCGTATTGATCAATAATGTTTAGACTCGATATATCAAAACTAACCTAACTGACGTAACTTTTTATCCTCAATGGGGTCGCACCTGTGCTGCCAGAGCAAGTAATTCTACTGCTCCACCAGATTACATCTTGATTGGAAGCCCTCGGGCGGGATCGCAATGTGTAATCTTCGAAGTAAAGACTTGGTGGAGTTACAGCTTTGACTTGTTTTCCGCACAAACGGTACGATCAAGCAGAGGCTCCTCTTCTCGTAACTCCGGACGATTCCATTGGAGTGGCCAGAACGATGAGTGCAAATTGCTTAGACAGGTGAGCCTTACGCACACATCATTCTAACGACACCTTAAAATGTTCTTCACGGCAGATCTGGGGGCAACTTCATTTTAATGGATGCCGCTGGGGTGCTTGCACCAACGGAGATGAAATCTTCGTCTTTCACAAGTCAACGGAGGATACACTATGTATATCACCACCCGCGACCTGGACAATTGGTGGTGTTCACCACGTACTCCTTGGGCTATGCTTCGCTGCACTGGATGAGCGCAAATATGGTATAGATAGAAAACACATGTCTGAATTTTTCACAAGTGCCTCTACTTTGGATAACGATTGGTAACACGCCACGGTCACACATGTATCGCAAGTGTATCGTGTACCTTTTAACGAGCCTAATTGTTGAATATACACAGCAAGTTTTTGTGCGGGTGAAGGAGGATGACTAAGTTAATGTATACTGCCACATAGCCGAGTTCCAATATACTAAGGACACAAATAAACGGAATATATTATCAAAACTAGTTCAGTCGTACGAAGGGTGTATATGACTGAGGGAAAAGATGTTAAATGTTCTGTGCAGACCGGGAGCCGACCGAGAGAATTGAATTTCAAGCATTGTCATATATATATTTACAACATCTACGCAGCATGTAACATGTTTTGCACCGCTCAGGAGCCAGATTCAAGCCAAGTGATGTGATGCTGGCCCACGGGCGGGCCGTCGTCGTATGTCCCCCTGTTGGTATGAGTGCAGCTGAAGTTGTAATATGGCATTGGCAGGTGAGTGGACTGGCGAGATTCTGTCTGTCGGAGCAGTGCGGCGCTGCCGGTGCAGACTCCAAAATATGCACACACATCCATTGCGATCCTTATGTATAGAGCGATGCCTGAGGGGCCATTGAAGAAGGGGCTTCCTTCCAGACAGTGACTCATGTGCAGCGGGTGGTTCAGAGCAGTGGTCTTCTTTATATGACACATTAGTGGGGGAGTTGTTTAGAATTCATCATAGTGAAAATAACTGTGGTGTATAAGGGGCGGGAAGAACTCCGGTGATAAATTTCCAGGCACCTGAGATTGTTTTGTTAATCTTCTAAGGAGGCAAACGGCCTCAATACCCACTGGAACCGCAGATAGACCCATGCATATGTATTGAATGTCGAGTCGATATGGGAGCACCATGTAACCACGGAGTGATGGCGATTCGCAATACGAGGAAATTTTTGGCATCTGAGTGTTGGGAATCCCCGCCCCTCATTTATAATTGAGAAAGTTGCTATATCTGAAGTCACAGCTGGGTGGATTGCTTCTCATTGAGCGCTCGCAATCATATATATTATACTGCACGCAGAATGTTGTTAATTTAATATAAATGCATATAAATAAAGAGTTACTTAGAAAAATAAGGAAAGATTATAGGAAATATAATACAATAAAATGGTTATATTTCCCAGAGAGGGGTACATCTCACACCAAGTCACTCCCACCCTAGAAATCCCTCGCCCTTAAGTAACATTTAGTCCTGGCACCCCAAACCCTTCTATGACTCACTCCCAACTCAGGGCAGATTGATCACCAATAGAGGTTGATCATCTTTTTCAACTGCATTCATTGAGGGAATAGTGGGTCAAGTATGGTCAAGAATCACTAAATTTAGATGAGACTCACTGTCCTTTCCCCATAAAAATGAACCTGTTCCTTCCTTCAGGAGGAGAACCCAGTGATTCATCTGGATGTAAGGGCAACCCCTACTACCTGTAGTACTCACACTAGGCTAGCAGGAGGGAATCCAAAGTATATTAGAATGATATATATATACAAATAACTATCTAGCTCACCTAGCAGGAGGGAATCCAAAGAGAAACTGTCTAAGGAATTCCCCCTGCAAGGTGTGACCCATAAGCACCCAGTAGTCTAAAAATAACTCTACCTAACACAGAACAAAGGACCCTTCCCATAATGAAACACTAATGCTACAGCCTCTGGAGTTAGTCACCTACTTCTCTGAGGTATTAGCAGGAGTAGTTGATATCCACAAGGTGAGGGAAGGTGAGGGGAGTGGATAGGAATGGCAGGCATGAGGCTAAAAGGTCAAGGATGGCAGGACTCAAAGGCCAGGGGTGTTACGACCATGTCGCAACTGTGTTGCAACCTGATGGTCCCTGAGGATACTACTGTCTACCGACGTTCCTAGTTATTGATCAAGTCATCGTATCGGAAACTGTCAGTCACCTGACACTGGCGTATACCTTCATGGTGATCAAACCCCATTTACACCCCTGTCAAGTTATGCTCTTACTATCTGGTTATGCTTTGATATGTCCCCTTTTACTTATGATGATGTGTTCTACTCTATGTTTCACCTATGCCTGTATATATTTGTAACCCTTGGACTATTTCCTTTTCTTGTAATCCCACTCTCGGCTAATCACAGCTTCTGATCTTATCATAACCTTCCAGTTTCTAGTCAAGTCTATTTGTCAAAATAGTATTTTCTGCTCTTCCCTTAGTTAGCAGTTTCTAGATGCTGATAAACTCGTATATAAACCCACTGTAGATGTAGTTACTAGGCAATCAGAATATCAACTCAGAACACCCATCTACATCTCTCATAGTCTCGCTCTAAAGTATCCTGCTCTCCACCTCTGCCTGCACTTGCTCACCCTCGGTCTCTGACCCCTTGACTGACACTCAACTTATCCTTCAGCTTCCGATCAGTAACCCACCGTGAGGTACTCGATAAGACTAGTTTTTGCCCACCCAAAATTTAAGGACACCTGATGGTAACTTGTGAGGGTGCAGCACATAAGCTGAAGCCAAGTCCTTCCATTTGGTCCCCATCAGTCTACCAACAACAGTCAGTTTTCTGTTCTTAACAAGGGGTTGGACTGTGGACTCAAGGGGTTCAATAAGATGAGGAAACCATGGTTTGGAAGAAATGACAGTATTTTTAGAGGAGTCAGTGCTCATGACAGTGCTCCTTGGGGTCTGTGACAGAGGGTCCCCTGGCCTGGAAGTTCAGATGCTTTAATAGCAGTAGGAACCAGGGACATGGGGTGTGTGTTAGAGTATGAGATACTCCGATTAGTGGTGATCTCATACCTCATCTTGTGATTGATTAGATCTGACCAGTTCACATCATGTGATAATTATATTTAGTTTAGTGTTCACTTAGTTCTGTGTTGCACACACACATTTGCTGCACAGACCAGTGCACAGACCATGTATTCTAGTATATACATAGTTCACCCCAGCTGAGAAGTGGATTCCTCATCTGGAAGCCTAGCTACAGCCTCAGTTTATTTCACACTGCTCTACTCTTAAGTGGCATTCACTCCTAGATAGAGAGTCCTCGCACTTTGCTCTCCCTCACTACCAGATTATTTTAACAGGGTGAGACCCTGAAACTCCCAAACCTTTGACTCTTCCCAAGGTGGCTAATGCCAGAAACATTGACTTACCTAAGGACAAGGCACTTACCTCTTAATACAAATAACATCAAGATCAAATGGTCTGATCTCCCCAAGAATGATGGGAGCCATTCTTCCACATTAGAATATATACTGGACATCATGAGTCTCTCAGAGATATCCAAATTGATGAGCTTATTGCTGGGGGTTTCTCTTCCCAGACAACTCACAGGTAATGCTAAGATCTGGAGGATATCTGAAAATTATTAAGTATATCAAATTTTAATATGCTCTAAAGGTCATTTAAACATCTCTGAATACATATGTATTACATTGGAATGGGTCTGTCAATCTGAACAGATTTCTACTTGATTCAATATACCAAGAATATACATACATAGGTGGTTTCACTTAATGAAGAAAGTCATAGGATGAAAAGTTTCCAATGACATCTCACATATTTTACTAGGAAATAACTACAGTTGAGCTTTTAAAAAACAAATTACCAACAAAGGTATTAGCAAGTATTTACATAACTTGGAAAACCATATACAATAGGTTCTATTAATTGATTCTGAATTGTTTAGGATGTAACATGAAGAATTATTTCTCATGGTTGGTGGTTAACAATATAATAGTCTTAGAAAGTCTTAGAATATATACCACTCTTTAAAGATGAAGTTTTGTAGCAATATTGCTCTTATTAGTAAACATTTGATATTATAATGATTACAGACAACCTCCTCTGATGGAACACCTTAGACCATGAGCATTGCACTGAATTTAGTTGGTCTCACAGATCTTCCTTCAGGGCATCATCAAAGGATTACTAGGGACTTGATGGTGTGAATCTTTGGTTTTAGAATAGAAAGAAATGTGATTTTGCCAACCTTGTCATGATTGTGAAACTCCAGTCCAGCATATCCAGTGACAAATTAAATGATACTGCTTCCTGTACAGATTCTATCAAGATTGGAAGGAAGAGGTGCATTATTTAATTCTGACTCTGCCCACAGAATGACTCTACCTGCTACAAGGCCAACCCATTGACAACATAATGGGCTTGCAGACCTATGTGAACAATCTGTAAGATGCCTTTGTCAATGCTTGAAATTAGATGCACTGAGAACATTATCAGTTCTAAAAGCCTAGAGCTATGATCATGGAATGGGAGGAGCCTAGCCCCGAAACTGAAGAAGAATTAGCAACTGGGAATAACTTGACTACTTGCAGTCACATTCTTGTTAGTGGAACTGGAGATAGAAAGGCTACAAAAAAGTCAAGTATCAGGCAAAAAAACACAAGAAATTCTTCTTTGAGAGGAGCAACAAGAAGGGCATCCCTAAGCTTCTGATGAGTGCTGGACTTATGGAAGCTTGGAACACTCTAAGATTGACTGTCCTCACACAGGCAAGATGTCTCATTACATTTCAATCAACAAACGCTCCATGTGTGAAGAGTGGTAGAAGTTCTAACCATTCTATATACGAAGAATATCGACTGTTGAGGTACGATACCATGATGTATTGACTGTCTAAGTCTAATACAGACCGAATGTGTATTGACTACTTAGTTCAATACGGTAGAGAGAAGTAGCTATCTAAAGTAAGGTAGATAGCTAGAACGAATAAGCAGAATCGACTGGTTAAGTGCGATTCTGGACAACTGCTCGAGTGCAAGTAGAGTAGTAGAGAGTTGAATAATAGAGTAGCATGGATGTAGTCCATGTGAGTTGAGATAAGGATTGAGTTTTGACTGATACAGTTCAAAACTCAGTTTGAATGAGTAGCTAAACCCCGTCTGTGACGGTTGAGACGATACACCAATCACAACTTACAGGACACTAATGGGTGTCTGGGTAAGTCATGGTTGCGGTGTAAAAAGTGTCTGAATTCTAAACTACGGGCGCTAGAATACATAAGTCTGCGTGTGCGCCCACAAGAGTCGATGTACCACATACATAGGTCATCAAACTAATTATAGATATAATAAAAGAGAGAAAATAGAAATAATAAAGGAGATATAGTAAGAGCTCATCCGACTATATTTCCTGAGTGTATTTCGCCATACCTCTCACAGTGCCCCCCAGGTCGAAGAGCTATGTCAAAGAAGATGTCGAAGGACGCTTGGAACTCCTCCCCATGCATCCTGCGATGAACCCCCAAGGTGTAGGATAGCGTTGCCCCAGGCGAGACGCTTGGCACAAAAGGAAAGAGCGATGTCCTCCCACTTCGAAGCGTCATTGGCGGATGTCAACCCATCCAGTTTTTGGATCGACGAGACCCAACGACCGTAGGCCTTCTGGCGCATTTGGATTATGGCGTGAACGCGGTCAGTGGAAGCGTCAGTAATACGGGCAATGAGAGGGGGTCGAGGGTGTAGTGATGGCGGGGTAGGAGTGATGAGTGGTGTGGAGCTCGTGTCTCCCCCAGGGGGGATTCCTCTCGAGGTGTCCGAATCCGGCAACAGTTGTTCCAGCAAGTCAACGAGGTCCACTGCAGAGTGGATTGGTGTGTGGTCAGGAAGAACACAAGAAGAGTTGACAAGTAAGGATCGAAACATGGAGAGTTCCACCCATTCGATATCCTCCACTAAACGCAGCTGTTCCTTAGGGTCGTTGATGCGTAGATAAAATGCACTCATGCGATCCGACAACGTGAGAGACCCGCTATACCCCTGGATATGCCCTTTAAGAAGGGGGTGCCGCAGGGTTGGTCCCAATCGCGTTAATGTGCGTCCCACAGTAAAGATGTTGGAGGGGTAATTAATGGACACATGCATCCAACTTGACTGGAAGGGACGGGAGGGGCCAGCTGTATCCTCAGAGTGGAGGGGAGAGGATGGCTGCGGCGGGGGGCTGCGAATGGGGTGGGCTGGGGGGGTGTCAATGACAAGGGGCTCGTCGGCCTGAGTATCAGCTCTTCGTTTCCCTTTTGCTTTTTTGCTTAAGGGGGGAGGCTCCTTGAAGACTTCCATTGCTGGGGGGGGTTCTTTGGAGACGTCTGTGGCTGAGAGAGGTGCCTCGAGGACTTCCTCCATAGGCATTGCGAGAACTTCCGGGATAGGGTGATCAATATCCATTAATGTATCGTTAGGATGCTGAATGGGGCTTCCCAGAGAAACGCAAGGGGAGCAGGGAGAGGCAGGCAGTGGACTCCGAGTTGTCAAGGAAGTGAGGGGAATGTTAGACACTGCAGGGACTAAAGGCGTCGGAGTAGAATGGGAGGTGACGAGAGGGTCAGGTGACCTGCGAAGGGGTGAGATTGACTGCGGTGCTGGAGAAGGCTTGGGTATGGATGAGGATGGTGATATCAGAGAATGTCCTGCAAAGGGGAGGGGTAGTGGTATAGGGGGAAGAGAAGGCAGCTCAGCGGATGGTACAAGACTTCCCGGTAACTCTGAAAAGGGTGTAAAGCGCTGTAATGTGGGTACGGAAGAGACTGGCGGAGGTGGAGGGAGATGAGAGGAACTGGATGGGGTTGCAGAGTCTGCTGGACGATACCCTCTCCAAACTCTGACGGAAGTTGGTAGCTTTCGTCATTGGTTAGGATCACTCGTGAAGAAGTGAATGTTGTCAGGGAGTAGGAAATCTTCCTGGCAGTCAGCACCAAGGTACTTGCTGTCGTAGGCGGGGTAGCGTGATTGGTTGTCCTCCGAGTCAGATGAAAGATCACTGGGCCCCATCCGGTAGGTCCGTTCCTGAGGTCCACATTGTGAAGGGGGTCTGGGAGGTAGTGCAACTCCGTCCCCACGTTGCAATGCAATGCTTTGTAGTTTGATCCTTTGTATTTTGTCCCAATCGTAGAAGGTGACCCCGTCTTTTCCTTTCCTACTTTTCTGTCCCACGCTCCGAACGCATGGCGTGCCCCCGTCGCTGCAATCCGTTTCAGCGAAATCCGTCCATTTATGACCCGAAGGGGGAGCGATGGTTGAAGGATTGTTGTGCCCTTCCAGTCTCCTCCATTCCTGCCGTGTCCACCTTGAAGGGACGTTATCCCTAGCCCCCATCCTCCGCTGTCCTTCTAAGTACTCCTCTCTCCTCTTCTGTTTAAGCGTTTTCAATTCCTCCTGGACCTGTGCAGAGAAAGCCTCGGACTGCCGTTTCTTTTTGATCTCCTCTTCGGTAGAAGGGAAAATACTACGAGAAGGTGGTGGGGTTTCACTCCATGTTCCTGAGGGAGCCCCCCAAGTTTTAGAGGACCAGGGTGTAGCTTTTGAAATAGAGTCCGTCCGCGTAGGGTACGTGGACGATGAGGTCTCCTCCACATGCTCGACAGTTTCTGTTCGAGGTGGTGGGGAAGGAGGAACTGTTGTTTGAGGTTGAGGTATTCTTTTAAAGTTGGGAAATCGGGGTCTGGGAAGAGGAGCGTATGGAGTAAAGGTGGTCCCGTTCCCCGAGTTGGTGGACATTCCCACGATGTCGCCCTGCGCAGTGGAGGGTATTGGCAAAGGCGTTCCAGAGTTGTTCGTGGAGTGCTCGACTTGTTCAGTACGAGATGGTGTGGTAGAGGTATTAATAGGTTGAGGTCGCAGTATTCTTTTGAAGTTGGGGAATTTGGGTTTGGGTTGCTGCTCCTGCGACATAGTATACTGATTAGAGAGGTTGACATGGAGGGAAGAGATAGGGGGAATAAAATTTTCTTTAGCGAATTTACGTATTTTATATTAATTTCAAGCTCCGCTCGGTTATTGAAGTGAAAGGCCAAGGGGGAAGAAAGTGGGGGGGTAGAGCTAGAAGTAGATAAACAGCGTTGTCATTGTAAGGATGTGAAATGATCATTAAATTCGATAAATAGTCTTGTAAGCTCTAAGGAGAGCGGGAGCGTTACGAAGGTCATTGCCGTTTAACCAAGTGTCCTCCTCCGGTCCATATCCTTTCCATCGAACCTGGAAAAGGAGTCGATTTCGATGCTTTTTGTGCCCTACTATAGCTTCTACTTCATACTCCTCGTCCTTACAATTGAGTTTTCGAGGGTTCTCGAGTAGCTCCCTGGATCTGAATTCCTTTGGGGAGAGGTGGTACCTTTTAAGATGATCTCGATTAATCACTGGATGTAATTGATATTCCGAGGGAATGCGGAGTCGGAAGACTTGAGGATTGATCTTTTCCAAGACCTCAAACGGCCCTATCCATCTTTGTATAAGTTTCCTTCTGGGTCCTTTGGCTTCAATGAGCTCGAGAGAATGGGGATTAATCAGAACATAATCTCCCTCTGAGATATCTTCCACCAATCTCCATCTCTTGTTGTAACTGCGAGCTTGGGTTTCTTGTGCTCACGCAATCGAATCCCGTGCCACTTGTCGGTGATTTTCCAATTCTAAGATCCATTGGTCAGCTACAGGGCTATCTGATAATTCTCTGGGAACCACAGGGTCGTCCCCTCCCAGACAGGTAGACATTCCTCTTGGTAAGTAGCCCATCAGCAAAAAGGCCGGCGCATAGCTTGTTGAGCTTTGAACTGTCGAATTGTAGGTATGAGCCACTACTTGAGTCCATTTAGACCATTCCTCCTTCGAAGAGGCGCAGTATTCTCTGAGCATTTGCTCCACAATAGCATTAGCGTTCTCCATTTGACCGTTGGTCTGAGGGTGGTGGGACGAGGATACTGCAAGGGCACTTCCGTATACTTTGCAGACTTCCCTCCAGAACCTACAGGTCCACCTCTTGTCTCGATCACAGATTATCCTTGAAGGCAGACCGAAAGGAGCGGCTACTTTATTCACGAAGATTCGCGTGACTCCTTCTGTGGATAGATCTGAAGTGGTGGGTTCACAGATTAAGAAACGCGTGAGTTTATCCACGGCAACAAAGATGGTGGAATAACCACCCTCTGTAGAAGGAGGCAATCCGGTAATCAGGTCCATCGAGACAACCTCAAATGGCCTTAGGGGTACATCCGTGGGTCGAAGAGCTCCTTGTCGAGCGGAATGATCAATTTTAGTTTTCTGGCATATATTGCAGCTGCGAGCATACACTACGCAGTCATGCAACATCCTCGGCCAGAAGAAACGGTCTTTCATCAGATTAAAGAGCCTGTGGCCGCCTGCATGAGCTCCTTTGAAGGGGTTATCATGTATCAGCTTGAGTATGGTCGTCGTCATGCTGCTAGGAATGCAGATTCGACTTTTCCAGTCCGAATCTCGAAAGAACAATAGCTTATTCTTGCCGATGAAATAATGCGAAGGAGTAGTTACCATGTTTGGAGAAATGGGATCGGTGGTGTAATAGTTTCTGAAGGCAGGGTCCTTCTGATATCCATCGCGAAGTTCCTTAGCGTAATTTTCGTCGATCTCTATAAGCAATTGTGGATTAGAGAGAGTAAAATTCGCTTCATCGGTTTCATCATTTCTGGGGAGGTTGTGCAAATCCCATTTCATTTGGGGGACCTCTTCCATGGTTCTGACTGGTTTGACTAACTCGTGATGAGTGAGAAAGACGGCCTTTTCCGCTGGTTTGTTCTCCCATAACGTCTCATCGTTATTCCAGTTATAAGAATCCACTACGATCAGTAAAAGGTCGTCCCTCGCAGGGCTAGCATAGTCCAGTACTCGAGGAAATCTGGACAGTGGGTCAACGTTGCTATGTATTTGTCCTGCTCTATGTAGGATTTCCAGACCAGGGTATGCAGTGTATACTGCCCCCCATGTGGCCAGTCGACGATTAGTATTCTCGTAAGATCTGGCCCATTGTAATGCCACATGGTCAGTGATCAGAAGGATATGTTCGCCTTCGATAAAGGGCTGGAAATGGACTAATCCTTCTTTAGTGGCTAACGCTTCTCGCTCTGTGGCTGAATAGTTACATTCTGCTTTCTTGAGCGTACGGCTCCAGTAGGCGATAACGTGTTCGACCGTGACACTGGTGTCATCAAAATCTGCGGCCCAGGAATCCGTCCAGGTGAATTCCAGCTCTTTGGTTTTGTAACGAGTAACAAAGATGGGCACGTCTCATGATTGATCGAAGGCTGCTCGTGCTTGGGAATAAATTTTCGTATCCTTAAGGTCTTTAAGCGCCATTTTCTGTATTTGTTGGAGACAACATCCTAGCGCAAAGTCCGAAGCGTCCGTGTATAACCGGTAAGGCATACTGCTTGCGGGGTGTCCGAGTACTGGAGTGGAGCTCAACGCAACCTTGATGTCCTCAAAAGCTCAGGCGTGTTCAGAATCCCAATTCCAACGAACTCCTTTCTTCAAGAGGTTGAAAAGTGGAGCGACCGTCCAGGAGTAAAATGGTATGTACGCAGAGAAATACAGAACCATTCCTAGAAAACGTTGAAGATCCACTATCTTAGAAGGCGTAGCCAATTCTAATATAGTGGCGACCTTTTCTTGATGGGTCGAAAAGCTGAGTCTAGACACCTTATGTCCTAGTAGTAGAATCGAATTATACCCTACATAGCACTTTTTGGGCGAGAGAGTGATTCCCGTGGCAATTATGGCTTGTAAAACCTGATCTAAATGTTCTAGATGATCGTCCCATGTCTTAGAAAAGATCACGATGTCGTCAATATAAACCAGACAGAATATCCATAAGTAAGGTGCAAGTACGGTTTGCATAACCCTTTGGAATATAGAAGGTCCATTACGAAGTCCAAAGGGCATTCTCCTGAATTGCCACAGTCCTCGATGGGATCTGAAGGCGGTCTTCGGCTTGTCTTCCTCTAACATTTCAAGTTGGGTAAAACTGGCTAGTGCATCGAAGGAAGATAAGATGTTGGAGCCCAAAAGCGCTTGCATGATTTCCGACTGGCGTGGCAGCGGGAATTCGTCGGGAACTGTTAGACTGTTTAACTTTCTATAGTCGATCACTACTCGTGGTTTCCCGTTGTGATAGACGACAAAGGCTGGCACCCCCCAAGGACTCTTGGACGGTTCGATTACTCCCTGTTGGAACCAAGTATCCATTTGTTCATCAATGACTTTCCTATTAGCTGGGGAGGTTGGGAACATTGACATTGAAATAGGTTGCGCGCCCTCTTTCAATGGGACATTGACCTTGACATCCACTTGTCCCAGTCGCCCATCTACGCCGAAAGCTAGGACATTCTTAGTTAATACCGACTCCAAGCGGGAGGAGACTTCGGTAGGGATGTCAGGTCCTAAGTTAACCAGCTTATGCAGGTCTTCCGCACGAAACATTTCCGTGGTGGCAACCTCTGACGTTTTAGGACCTGCTGGGTCGAAATCATCTGCAAGTTCCCATTCTGGGGGCAGTCCGGAGAATTGAGGATTAAGGACACATTCCTCTTCTATTCTTGATAGACTTTCGACGAGATGGGCGATCCTGGTTGCCGTCGACTGCATCGATGCCCTCTCAGTCGAAGATCTAGGAGTCTGGGCCCATTTGTTCGCATCGTGAATTAATCCAACGGTTTCCCCTCGTCTGATGATTCTTGGTGTCAGAGAGGGATTAGCGAGAGGTATCGCAGCACGTTCCCTAGAGATGGTGGTGGTGGGAGCAGCTAGTATACTCCCATCATTGTTCTGCAAGACAACTTCCTCAACTATCCATTGGTCACCAATAAGATCTCCTACAAATATTGGTACTAATCGAGCTGATTCCGGTTCTATAGTACAATCTTGTGAGGCCCGTGCGACTCTTTCAGTACGCACTCCTTTGTCTGGTTTGGAAGTCAATTCAGACAAGTCATTGGCTAATTCCTCAAAGGGGATCTTGCTAATCGAAAAGGTTAAAGGCTGCGGCTCCTTGGAAGAACTGGCTGGAATAGATCCTGCTCTCCCAGGCAAAATCAATCTGGAACCCAGCGGTTGGTCTCGCAGTGTCCCGATCTCATAGTTCACATGAAAGTCTTCTCCAAGAAGGATCAGGATGGTCATACCTCGGACAACGTACATCTCGGCGGTAAATTTGAGGAGTATACCAGTGTCGTCCTCGAGATAAATGGGGACGTTGATGTATCCTAATACTTTGGCATTACCGGTAAGTTGTACGAGGTGCAGCTTGAGTCCCTGCTTGAGTTTAGGGTGGTCTTCTAGTTCCTTATAGAAATCCTCCAAGATTAAGGAGAGGTCAGCTCCGGCATCCAACCTGATTTTAATAGGATTTGAGGCTTCTGAATTTCCTACGTGTCCGTAGACGTGTAATGCTGAAATCCCAATACTGGAATATCCACCTGGAGGGTCCCTTCTGCGATAGATAATAGTCGAATCCTCTTTCATAAGTCGACTGGATCGGGGGTATTGAATTCTAGGTCTTTTGCTTTCTTTCTTGCAGCCAGTTTGATGTCCCTCCTGATACGTCTACCATTAGGTACTTTGGGAGCGTTCGAAATATGAGTCGTCCGCTTCAGAGTCTAACTCATCGCAAGGAATTAAGTCGGGTAATTGCCCTGGGTCGAAGGGGAAGCTTCCTCCCTCCGATCCTCTGACTCAGAGGGGTCTTCTATAACATAGGTTTGACTTATTTCCTTAGATCGGTTTGCAAATGTCCTCGTCGACGATTTCCTCAATGGTGGGAGGTTCAGGTCGCGATAAAACTCTCGTCTCAGTCAGACCTTCACGGTTCTGACGATGAGCGTCTAGCCAGTCTCCTTTCTCGAGAAAATCATGGTCTGATATAGAAACATAAACTTGCGATGTCTCGTTCTCATTCGAGGATGCTTTCACATCTGAAACGATGTTGTCCTCTGGCTGAGGAAGGTAGACAGAAATGAAAATCGATTCCTCATCAATGTTATGTACTTGTCCCTGTACACTTAATCCATAAACCGTTTCATAAGCCCTTTGATCCTCCGCCTCCTCCATTGGGTTCTGCGTGGAGCACTTGTTAATAGAGACATAGTGCGACATCCTGCCCGCATGGGGGCAGTCGATCTTGAAATGCTCTAAGCTCCCACAAATCCAACACTCCTTCGGAGGCTTGGCGATGCTTTTCTTGTCACTTCGTTCGAAAAAGAACTTGCCGTGTTTCTTACCCTGCTAGCATTTGATCTCCTAGGGACGGTTTTATCCTCGAGTTCGCTGAGGAGGACGTGGCCTCAATTAGTGGAGTCGATTTTTCCAGAGTGCTCCTCCTCGTGCCAGGGATCCGACTCGTCTTGCTCGGCATCATGACTCTGGGTTTCTGAAACCGATAACACTTCTCGATGTGTTTGAACCCAAGCGTTAATCAGAGCCTCTTGTAAATTGTTCGCGTAAGTCTGTAGTCATGATGTCTAAGTCTGTAAGATGTCTGTAGAGATGTGTCCTGCTCCGATGTCTAAGTCCTCCCTGTAGGAAAGTCCGAAAATCCTCTCCGGGATGTCTAAGTCCTGCCTCCCCTCCTAATCATGATGGACCCTGTAAAAGATAAAGCCATTCCAGGATAAGTCTGTGCATTTCGTCCTTCCGGTTTTGGTGGAACCCGTACAAGAATCGATAGAGCTTGACCCTTCGCTGAATGTAATGAACGGGTGTCTCATGATTGTGACCAGCCTGTCGAAATTTCATGGCTTCCCATTCTAGAGCCAAGGATTCGCACCAACGAGTTCCGAGTAGTCCTTCTACGATGCCCCAAAGAAACGATCCGTGAGATCGACTAAATTCAGTGCGATGTTCACGGTCTAGGGTGCTCCACCAGATCTTAGCACCGCCGGTGAGTCGCCTTGGCAGAGCGACTCCCAACAATGTACTCATGGAGTCAGAGATCTCCGAGAGGCTCATAATATCCATGATGTAATCCAACGCTTTGGATTGAGTCCCATCGTATTCGGGAAGGTCTGACCATTTGATCTTGATGTCGTTGGTGTTAAGAGCGATCCTTTTATCCTTAGGTAAGTCATCGATAGGCGTGCTGGCTCGAGGCTGCATCGGAGTTCGAAAGGGAGAGTTAGGTACTCTACCGTGACACCCCCCACATCCCGAATTCCCTCCATAGCTTGAGGTACTAGAACTCCCAGATGAATTACTAGGAGGTCCTCCTGATGGCAGAAAAGGGTTGGAGGAGATCGGCAGGGAATGGCGAGGATCGACTGGATTCAGCGATCCTCGACCAGCAACCTGACCAGCTATACCCTCGGTGAATGCAGTGGAGAAAGACAGTCGACCCTGTTGGTGACTGATCGATATCTAGTCGTAGTTGGTTCATCACCCATGTTCGTATTGCCAGGGATTCGTTCGAACGTGACGTGAGAGCAGGGACTTTCCTGATGGGGGGTAGGGCTAGGTTCCGTCGCGATCCCTCTCTCGATTTCGACCGTATTCAAAGGTCAACGAGGTTGAGGCTGATAGAGGGGGATGCATATTTCCATTCCTTTTTCCTGAAGACGTTCCGCAACCTGCATCCTCATGTCAGATGGGAAGTCTTGCAAAATAATGGGACGATTGAGCGAATGAAGGAAACGAGTGTCGGGAGATCCATTCAGGGTACAAACAAACGAACTTGTTGTGGAGATGGGCGAATCGGGTACCTGGATGGAATCACCATAAGGGTAAAGCACTTCCAAAACCATCTTATCGAGTCTTCTCTGATTTCGCCTTAACCGACCCCTTAAAGTGAAATACGCAAACGAAGAATTCCGAGTAATCCCGTTAAGAGACTCCTCCAGCATCCGAATGTAAATATACTGGTAGTCGACTTTGGGGACGATATGATCCCCACCGAGTAGGACGTGAAGGATTTGTAATGCATCATCGTGCGTGTGGAGTGCATCGAGGAATGAGGAGAACACCTCTTGTTTAAGAACCGTCCTCCCTCCTTCCATAACAGAGGTAACTTCACTCGACCATTCGGGAATCGAGCGAGTCAAGTCCTCAAGGGTTCCAGGTCGTAAGAATAGATCCTGCGCTGATAAAATAGCCTGATAACGACCTAACCAGACTGCTACAGTCACTGGTAAAAGGGGGTAGTCCGTATTGTACTCCTCCACAAAGGGAGTAACCTGATCCGTAGAAATTCGGTCGGCGTAGTACGCATCCCATTGTAAGTCGATGGGCTGGGCGTAAATCATATGACCCCTAAAGAATTGCTTAAGGATGACCTGTTTAGGCGGGAACGAGAGAACGGGTTCAGAAGCACAGGTAATTTCAACCTTAGCTCTGGGGACGTTCAACTGCTCAGTTGACGGAGGTTCTTCTCGTGGACTTGGAGGGGCATCCATTGACGGTCCAGCTACTGCTTCGATGGGACTTCCGGGAGGAGCTGGTTTTTGAAACGTCAACGAAGACTTCCTCATGGTGACGTTACGGGGTGGTTCCAGACTTGCAGGTCTTTGACGAGGTTTTGAACTACTCGGGGTCACAGAGGATCTCGGCGTTTGGTTCTTGCCAGTGGTCATTTACGTGTTTAGAATTTGATAGTTAAAATAAATGTTTTTCTTCGTAGGGAAAGAGCGTCTGGCTCGGATCACCACTGTGAAGAGTGGTAGAAGTTCTAACCGTTCTATATACGAAGAATATCGACCGTTGAAGTACGATACCACAA
>WHVD01000315.1:0-53051 GCA_015178975.1 Hysterangium stoloniferum | reverse complement strand
ATGTATTCAGATTCTGGATGCTCTGTGTTGCAATCGGTAAGCCCTTGACGATGTTCTCGCAGGCCAGCTGAGAATGACCGATGCAGAGAGTTTCGCCCGTAAAAATGCCCCCCTTCCACCCAAGAGTCATTCAACGTCATCACTGCGTGAATTGTGCCAGCCGGCATGAACCTGGAAACACAAATCAGAACCAAAGTGGAGGAGGGAGCCTGTGGAATCAAGATGAGCAGGCACTCACAACTGGTCTCCTGGTTCCAGAAGATAGTATGTCCATTTATGTGCCGTATAGTCCAGGTCCTCCAGTGAAGTTTCTACAATGTCCCCTGATATAACAACCCATAGCTTTGTGCCGTGCACCATATGGATCCAAGTACCAAATTTCCCGGCATCAATGTGTGCTCTCGAAAGAGCTCCCTCAGTTGCACAAAGCCTCCATCTAGTCATATATTGTGGAAATCCTACCATGTCGTTCATAGCACGATTCCAGCCAAGATATCATATGAAATTATACTGGAACGATGCCTACCTTTAGAAGGAGCCTATCATGTCTCAAGCTCAGCGAGAACTCACGGTAAAATGTCAGGCGGACGCAATGAAACTGCTGTTGGAATATCCAGAAAATTCATTGCCTTTCTCTTCCCATCAAAGACTTGAATGAGTGAGGCTTTATACATGTGAGCTCTCCAATCACTTTCCTCACGCTCGTAAAGAGCTATAATTCCAATGTGTAAGTATAACACCATACAGCAGAACCAGAATAAGGAGCTAATACTTACCATGAACTCCCGTCCCATATGAATATCTACACCTTGGTGGAGAGCCAATCGTCGAATGTCAAAACTCTTATGCAGCCGATCCTTGAAGAAGTCATGCCGTCGTTTTGGATTAGGGATCATAATCACCCTGTCACTAAAAATGGACACTTTCTCCAGTAATATGTCCATGGACTCGTCATTATCCATAACAGCTTCTAACCACGATGCAGGGAAGCAGGTACAGTCCATGGGGATGGTGCCAGACATAGTGCTTGGGTCATAAAAGTGGGGGGTTGCGAATTCTTAATCAAGTCCTCAAAAACTTTCCGATCCGTTTCCTAAAGTAAATAGAACCTCAACCCATATTCGAGGAACTGAAGCCCATAGCATAGCAAGGACTTACCAACCCTTCAAACCACTCTAATTCATATTTCCCCTCCACTGACCGGTAAACACCATTTCCATCATTGACAAACGTCTTGAATACATAAGATTCCACCCCTGGTTTCTTGCCGGATTTCATTTGAACCTGACCACCGCACCCCGTTATACATTGAGATTCCTAGAAAATACAAATGCACAATCTGGAAATATACTTACAGGCAGTTTGCTTTCCGACAAGTCCTTCAAGTTGATGTTCAGGTGCCAGTTGTAGCCCACTTTTCTTGGGGTGTATGATGTATGTGGCTTGAACCTTTTGCGCGGATGTAGACTGGGCTTTGGCAAGACTGTTCCCTGACCGTCATCACCTATTTGCGGTGCATCATTGTTACTGGGTTCCAAATTATCCTCCTCATCAAGCAAAGCGGTGAGTTCAGAAGTGGAATCCAAATCTAATGAATATCAAAGTAAGTCGCCAAAAATAAATGACAGGGAACAAGGCTATCCAACCAGTTTCATCCCGTTTTCGTTTCCCTAGATGTAACTCTAACTGCTGTGCAAGAGTATTGGGAGATGAAAGCTGGCCTGATTGTAGCTGTTCCACCAGTTCACCCTCAGATGCAGTATTCTGCATGGTGGACGGTACATCCTCTTCAGATCCCACATGGTGGTCCTGGTGTTCCTTGACTGCCGATCCGACGCCATTATCATCGTCATTGGGTGTAGACAGAGCAGTGGGATTTTCAGACTCTCGGAGAGCTGATGAGTCACGGGGAGATGCACAGGGAGGAGAGGAGACATTGTTGGAAGGAGACGGGGCATGGTGGGGAGGAGTGAGCGGGGTAGAAGGAACACTGGGAGGAGCACCATCGTCATTAGGTGCAGGAAGAGCAGTAGGACCTTCAGGTTGCTGCTCCTCCCATTCAACGTCCTCCACAGTGGATGGGATATCCTTTTCAGATTCTACATCCATGTCCTGGTCTTCCTCGACTGCTGGTGAGACACCATCACCATCGTCATCGGGTGCAGGCAAAGCAGTGGGATTTTCACACTCTTGGAGAGCTGATGAGTCAGGGGGAGGTGTACAGAGAAGGGATGAAACATTGGAGGGAGATAGGGCATGGGGGGGAGTTGGGGGGGGTAGAAGAAACACTGGGGGAAGGAAGACCAGGAGAAGGAACATTGGGAGAAGGAACATTGGGAGAAGGAACATTGGGAGAAGGAATACTGGGAGAAGGAATGCCAGGAGGAGAAGGTTCATCTCGGGGAGTGAGAGCATCTGTGGGAGAATCATCCTCGTCCGATGATAACACCTGTGGGGCAGCCAACGGCGGGAGAATAGACGCTTTGGTAGAGTGGGAGGCAGTCAAAACTTGTGAGTTTTCTAGTCTCCTAGCCCTCAGCTCTCCTGCATGAGGCCAAGGCTCACGAGTGAAATGAACCTCAAAGTTAACGGTAGATATCGAATCTCGAACAGTTTTCCCAATCATCTGGGACACCACCTGAGTACCCTGTGTGCAGATGGCATTTTCAGGTTCATTCGCTACTAGACAGGGTCTTGAAGGTAGCCCAATATCTGAGACACTAAACACCATATGGTGCGCTCAGTATCCAAAATCATCCTTGATTTTGGTTGGGGTGTGGAAAGTGCATACTAATGAACAGTCACTTTCATAATATACCATCTAGGAAAATTACTCACTTCAGTGAGCTTATTCATCGTGGGGAATTTATTGGATTGATGGAACTTTTGTAGGCAACAGCGACTGTTCAAGATAAATACTGGGCTATTTGCCAATGCCATGCATACTGGGAATTTCAGATTGGGAGATGTCTTGCTGTCTAAAAGTGTTCTAATGAAATCATTGATTTGTGTGCAGGGCATAATTTTCCTATGATCAAGGATTAGAAAATGGAAACAGTCCAAATGCCCATGCACTCACGGTAATAACTGGTGAAAATTCGTCACATAGTCATCGTCCAATGACTGCAAGAAAAGAAAATATTAAATCTAGATCTAAGTTACAAAAAGCACGAATACTCACTCTTAATAAAAACTCTGCAGAGGATGCCAACCAAAAACAGTTTCCAGCCACATTGGTGACGTGAGCCCTGGCCTGTAATCGGACAGAGTACCATATTATACCGCTGTGCATCTTGTAGTTTTCATCTCCAATCGGAAGATGGTCTCCAGAATTTGAAATTTCCTGATTTAATAATACCATGTTTGATTCCTGCTCATCACCGTCAAGGAGGTTCTCGGCCATATCGTCTATGGAAGAGAGGAAGTCCTGGACTACGTCTTTTTGATTAACATTGTCAGACCCTAGATACATCTCCTCTGTGAAGATGTCAACTCTGCTACTTTTCTTGTAACTTTGACTATGGGGATGTTCATGCAATTGGACATTCTGAGGAATAGGGTCACCAGAATTTGCCCAGAGTATACGGTCCGTAAAAAGCATCAAGAAGAGCCAAGTGGTGGAATGACCTTTGGGGAGAGAGGTGCGCGCTTTAAAAGAGCCAAGTCCAGCCTTACTCCTGAATTTACGATTAAATCTCAGGTCATCTTCAATCTGATCCAATATACGGCCGCATTTCTTCAATAGAATCGACAAGCTCGGTCTCATCTTCCTTTGTACGGCTCTATTCTGAAGCACAGTAACAAATAGTGTGCCTTTAGGCTGCTCCTTCCAGAATGCCACACTGAAAATCTCCGTGTAGAAAACACCATTGGCAGCCTGAATTGTATAGGGAAGGTACTTGATATACAGGTTCTGCTGAAAGGACAGGTATATAGCCATATGAACAATGTTACCAAGAAACGAATCCTTACTGGGTCTACCATGTATTCTGAAAACTGCGTGGATGGATAGATTTCCAAAAGGTGCGGAGTGATGTTGGCGGAGATTTAAAAATCGGCCAGATAAGTGAGTCGCGCATGACTGCGCGTGTTTAGTAGTAGTAATGTAGAATTCAGAGTTCTTAGAGAGAATATCGTAGAATCATTACCAATTCCAATGTGCTCATCATGCAACAGATCACTAGCTACTACCAGAGTAACCGAGGCGGGTAAGTATAAGCTTAAAATGTCAAAAGGGGGATATATAATATGTTCAATAGAAGGTATTGGGTATTCCACATGGGAAAAAACAACCAGTTCTTTAAACCATCTACGTATATATAAATCTACCGTGATACACTCCCCGAGTCCTCTTCTCCAGTCTGCACGTGATTTACCCATCCGTTACGATCTGCAATATTTTTAACGATCGCTTCTTCTGTAGAAAGAACCAAGGAGTTCCTCCTTCCCCTCGCATGCAGGTTGAAATGTGGCTGTCTATGGGCTCGAAATGCTATAGTCTGACAGCTTTGCAACTCTATCACTAATCCCAATTCCGGAAAGCATATGGCTCCCCCCTCCCAAGGTCTTTCTTCCTGACTAGGTCCAAATGGTATGGTAAGTGAGATTAGCGATTTCGCATCCATTTTATCCTCGTGGCATGTCGTCACACACCCAAAATTCACCACAGCTCCGGTAAATGGCCAACCGAAAAGAACATGTCCTCCTGGTATTCTGTCGGCACATTCCATCAGGATTTTCCATTCGTCCGGGAAATATTCTTTGACCTGATTGGCTCTCAGTTCAATTCTAATCGACTCCTACCCATTAATTTTTACACACACCTCCTCCAGTACTGGTGCCAAAAATTTATCCATGATCGGTTTTAATTCAGACATTATAGCCTTGGCTGACAATGCCTCTCGACTGGGGTATGGCAGTCTTTGAGCGACTGATGCCTTATTTCCACGTGTTTTTGTTTTTGTTTTCATCAGAAGCTCCCCTGGAATTCCAGCTGGAGCCCCATCTCCCTACAGATTCATTAAGCCCTTGCCATATGAAGCTCTCAGGGAAGGCCGCTTACCCGTTCTCCGTATCTATGGTATACACTCCAATGCACTGCCCCACGACTGTAGTTTGCCACTTGACTGTTGAATGGCTCCGAGTATCGCTTCGAAAAGCATAATGCCACATTCTCATACAGGTCCTTCTTTTCCCTGGGCACTGTTTCTGCAGCAAGTACCATAATTTCCACACCTTGTGGGCTGACAATTTGCAAATGGTTCCTGAACTCACATCAGCAATTGTTCCAATAGCCACACACGCTCTTCTTACCTTGCTATCATCTCCGAGCTGATCCAAACGTATTCTTTATTATTTGACATCCCCGTCTGGCTTCCTGGGCCTTTGTACTGTCTCCCTAATTAGAGATCGAATTAAACCACTACTGAAAAGGGAATCCACACCCATTCATTGAGCTCTGAGATATCCTTTATCCTAGTGGCATTGGATGCCAGAGCGCGCTGATGCTCTGTCTTTGATGCCCAGATTTTCTCAGAGTACTTCCCTTCCTTGTTTGTGATTGGACAGTGCACTATCTCACACTTGAAGCGTCGACTTGACCATGAATTCCCGGAACCTGAATCTCCTGAATCTGAACTCGTGGAAGCTAAATTCGATGAAACTGAATTCCCCCAATTAGCTTTTCCATGAACAATTCTAATATAGGAACAGGAATTAAAGACCCATCATCATACTCATCTCAGGTCCCTCTCTCCTCTCCGTCTCCACCACTGGCCCTAGTCTAGAGGGCCACACATCTGATCGTTTGCGTAGGTGAAAGTAACTGTGATTCCAATTTCATCTCGTAAACTCAAAATGAATTTCCTCGACCAAAGTTTCACTCACTTTGCTTTTACGCAATTCTTTAAAATAGAATCACATTCAACTAGGTTATTCCAATCAATGCCAACCCCCCTGAGGACGTATATTTGAGTTTGAGATGACATGTATTTGATTCCTTCCACAATCACATTTCTTGCATGGCTAATGCTTGGATCTGCACAAAAAAATTAATTAGAATGGACATGCTTTCATCCTATCCCTCACCGTCGTCCTCATGGGGGCTTAAAAGCATATTCCCCAGTTCGTAGAACAATCTAAAGACCGTTTGCTTTTTGATAGTCTTCCACAGATCATTTTTCAACAACAAGTATGTAATATGTATACTTCCTACATCCCAAATTAATCCTCATTTCATTGTTAAAAGATTTCAACCTTACCAGCCTGAACCAAATATAGGAGAATCTCTGCCTCACCACAGAGTGCCTTCACCAACTCCTTTTTTACTCCGTATCGGTCACTCCATTCTTTATAAATATCCTGTTTAGATTTTACGCCTTTGTGTAGACTAACATGAACTCAGATAGGTGACAAAACAGAATGGGAGTGGCCTCACTCATAAAATTCTAGACCCAGTCTAACCAAGCATCCCATCTTCCACAACTCAATTCCATCAGACAAGTCGGTCAGGGCGCTCAGCCTTTGTAAGAGTGGCCTTTGGTCGTCCGATTTAGACTCTTGCAAAGCCTCCGTGTGATCATTCATATATTTTCCAAGGTCTTCTTTTGTACATTCCTCTGCATTAATTTTCAATGCAAGCATCACCCGTGCAGCCCATTGTCTTGAAGCTTCTTCTCTATACTGATTCCCATTATTAGTCAGTTTTTTCCATACGCCAGAACCCAGAGAATGTGAGGCTCCAGTGGAGGTGGGTTGCCCCGGCCCAATGCCTCTACGAGTTGTTGGCAGTACTACATCTTGTATTAGAGTCCTTTGGTTGCTGGGTGGACTTTGTTGACTATTTGTCTTCTGTTTCTTCCTCTTGGGTCCTTTGGACAGTTCATGGCCTATGCTATCACACCCGAGGTTCGTTGGGGGAGAGGGAAGGGGACAATTCTCTTCTGCCAATGTTTTTTCGGGTTCCAAACTTCTCTTGGGAGAATTGTTTTCAATTCTGGGCAACATGCCAACCATACCATAAAATGCGTCTGTCTCCTGCCCTTTAGCCAATAAGCGCTCATCCATCACTGTGGGGACCACCACCATTTGCTCCTCCTGAACGTCCTCCTGGGCGACCAAATTAGCAGTCACTGTAGATCCACTGCTCTCATGTTGGAACCACCTTGACCAATCAGCACGATCAGAAGAGATGAGACTCCAATCTTGACTACCAAAACCCTTCTTTGGCCTTTCCTTTTTGCCTGAACTGTCAAGGATCCTAATAGTCACAGAAAGTCATGAGAAATGCCTGAAGGAAAACTCACCTATTTATATCCTTTAGGACGTTGTCCCACAGTGTCTGTGGCTCATACAATGGTAGGAAGGACCCCGCTCTGTCTTTGGCAGTGAATGGTGTAAATTGGCCTGGATGAGGTTGATAGAGATGACTGCATTCCGCAAAATTTTGGGAAACAGATTGGAGATGTTCTTCTGGATGGGAAGAAAGATTACTGTGATCATTCAAGGAGATCCGCAAAGAGAGGTCGCCGTCTGACATGGAGAGAAGGGTATGGAGGCTGGCGTGTGGGCGCTAGTACAGGGGCACGTGCCCTGCGTTGACGCCCATCTCAGAGGGGTTCGTCTTCAAGAGTGGGCATGGCGAGTTCTCATCCACAGGCGCTTCCTCTCTACCTCATTCCGTGAAGCTCGAATGGCGCTTGGAGCTTGACCAATTGATGGGACTTGATAAAAGGACTGGATAGTTGCAATTTTATGTATGATTATGTAAGATGTTTCAAAATTTCGAGGCCAAAAAATGGCTGCATAGCTACAATGTAGCAGATGGTGAATGAATGTTGGGATATATAAGTTAATACAATTCATGTAAAAGAGGGTGAGATTACTGAAAAACATTCCAAGTAATTTGCTGCGCAATTTCTGTGGGAATTTTGGCCGTCATTAATAATCTCAATCCGATGACGCTTGTGGGTCACATGGGGTAGTAATGCTAAAACGTCCCCTTCGTATACCCTTGGGTGAACAATTTCCTCATTCAATGGCTCGTCTCAAAGAAGAAGAGGGCTGGTTTGCAATGGGAGAAACAAGCCCATGGAATCTCACTTAAAATCTACGAGTCTGGTAGTGAATTTACCTGGGTTGACACTCACATGGGGGAAAAGACTGGCATCTATGCATGTCAGTATAGAAACGATTATAGATAACCGGACTTTACATGCTGTGAGCCCACTAACTGAGGGATGTACAAATATGAGGTGGGGTTGGAAACTGAATGGGAAGATAAATTGTAGTCTTATAAATAATAAAATTGTTGAGTTCATTGGATTATGATGTGACTGCATTAAGAACAGCGGTGACATAGATTGACAAAACTCTTGAGGATAAAATCAATGAGAACTTACATTAATTTTCTACAAGGCTTGAAAATGGGATGAGCACAGATGTGGATGAATGGAAAGAATGGCACACTATTGTTGAGGTTTGGGAGTAACTATCGAAAGAAAGATGAAAGTCATTAAAATAAAAGGTGTGGGAGAAGTGAAGGGGTTATTTGGAATTAAAGGAGAAAGGGGATACCACATTTTTAAGACATACTAAGATGGAGAGAATGAAAAAAAAAGGTGTCGAGTTCACTGCATTGCCCCTCACGTTGACATGTTTGATCCCTGTAGCTACGGGGAGCGCCCATATGATGTCACTACATTATGAATAGTTGTGACAGATTAGCAAAACACTTCAGGATAAAATCAATGAGAGGGTATCTATAAGGCTTGAAAATGGGAGGGGGACGGTGATGCATGAATGGCAAAAACGGCCCACTATTGTGGAGGCGGTGCGCTCCATCATAAAGTCGGTTCGCCCCTGTAAGCTACACGGGGGAGCACCGGGGCCGTATAACATCACTGCATTGGGAACAGCTGGGATAGAGATTAATAAAAGAGTGGATGAAACCAGTGCAAGCTGATCGTGATTTTTCACGAGGCATGAAAATGGGATGGATGCAGTCATGCATGAATGGGGAGAACGGCCCACTGGTGTTGAGGCTGGGAGTAACTACGGAAAGAAAGATTAAAGTCATAGTTAGCACAGGAATTCATAAGCAAAAAGGGACTCACGTTCAAAAATGGCCTTCATGGTCAAATATAAAAGTTATTCCTCGGGCTACTTGGTTTGGTGTCCCAGATGCAGGGGAATAAAAAAGATACGAGGGGTCCCCTCATCATGACGTCATATAGTCCCTGTAGGCTACGCGGGGGAGCGCCGGGCCCATATGACGTCACTGCAGTGTGAACAGCGGTGATAGAGATTAATAAAAGACTGAATAAAACGAATGGGAGCTTACCGTGATTTTGCACCAGGGGTGAAAATGAGATAAATGCAGTCATGCATGAATGGGAAGACCGGCCAACTAGTGTTGAGGCGGGGAGTAACTACGGAAAGAAAGATTAAAGTCATGGTTAGCACAGGAATTCGCAAGCAAAAAGAACAAGATGGGATTCACGTTCCAAAATGGCCTTCATGGTAAGATACGAAGGTCACTCAGGCTACTTGGTTTGGTGTCCCAGATGCAGGGGAATAAAAAAGATACGAGGTGTACCCCTCAGCATGACGTCATATGGTCCCTGTAAGCTAAGCGGGGAGCGCCGGACCCATAGGACGTCCCTGCAGTGTGAACAGCTGGGATAGAGATTAATAAAAGACTGAATAAAACGAATGCGAGATTACCCTGATTTTGAACCAGGCGTGAAAATGGGATGGATGCAGTCATGCATGAATGGGAAGACCGGCGAGTGTTAGTAACTACAGAAAGAATTAAAGTCATAGTTAGCATAGGAATTTGTTGGCAAAAAGGACAAAATGGGACTCACATTCCAACCTGGCCTTTAGGGTAAGAGACGAATGTTACTGGGGCGACTTCGGTTGGCGTCCCAGATCCAGGGGAATATCTTTTTTACGAGGTGTACCACTCAACATGACGTCATATGATGCCTGTAAGCTAAGCGGGAGCGCCGGGCCCATATGACGTCACTGCAGGTTGGACCGCTGTGATAGATATTAAGACTGAATAAAACGAATGCGAGCTTACCGAGATTGTGTAACAGGGTGAAAATGAGATGGATGCAGTGACGCTTGAATGGGAAAACAGGCCCACTAGTGTTGAGGCGGGGAGTAACTACGAAAAGAAAGATTAAAGTCATAGAACTCGCAAGCAAAAAGGACAAAATGGGACTCACGTTCAAAAACGGCCTTCATGTTAAAATACGAACGCGACTCAAGCCACTTGGTTTGGTGTCCCAGATACAGGGGAATAAAAAAGATATCTGGTACCATGACTTCATAAGCTAAGCGGGGGAGCGCTGGGACCATATGACGTCACTGCAGGGTGAACAGCTGTGATAGAGATTAATAAAAGAATGAATAAAGTCAAAGCGAGCATACCGTGAATTTTCAGCAAGAATGAAAATGAGGTGGATGCAGTCATGCATGAATGGGAAGAAAGGCTCCCTAGTGTTGAGGCGGGGAGTAACTACGGAAAGAATTAAAGTCATAGTTAGCATAGGAATTCGTAAGCAAAAAGGACAAAAAGGGACTGACGTTCCAAAATGGTAAGATAAGATCGTCACTCAGGTTATTTGGTTTGGTGACCCAGATGCAGTGGAATAAAAAATATATGAGGTATACCCCTCACCATGATGTCATATGGTCCCTGTGAGCTAAGCGGGGGAGCGCCGGGCCCATATGACGTCGGTGAACAGCTGTGATAGAGATTAATAAAACGAATGAATAAAAGAAATGGGAGCTTACCGTGATTTTGCACCAGGGGTGAAAATGAGATAAATGCAGTCATGCATGAATGGGAAGACCGGCCAACTAGTGTTGAGGCGGGGAGTAACTACGGAAAGAAAGATCAAAGTCATAGTTAGCACAGGAATTCGCAAGCAAAAAGAACAAGATGGGACTCACGTTCCAAAATAGCCTTCATGGTAAGATACGAACGTCACTCAGGCTACTCGGTTTGGTGTCCCACATCCAGGGGAATAAAAAAGATACGAGATGTACCACTCAACATGACGTCATATGGTCCCTGTAAGCTAAGCGGGGGAGCGCCGGGCCCATATGACGTCACTGCAGGGTGAACGGCTGTGATAGAGATTTATTAATTCTTTTATAAAGTCAAAGCGAGCTTACCGTGATTTTCCACCAGGCATGAAAATGAGGTGGATGCAGTCATGCATGAACGGGAAGAAAGGCCCATTAGTGTTGAGGCGGGGAGTAACTACAGAAAGAATTAAAGTCATAGTTAGCATAGGAATTCGTAGGCAAAACGGACAAAATGGGACTCACGCTCCAAACTGGCCTTCACAGTAAGAGACGAATGTTATCCAAGCGACTTGGTTTGGTGTCCCACATCCAGGGAAATATCTTTTTTACGAAGTGTACCACTCAACATGACGTCATATGGTCCCTGTAAGCTAAGCGGGGGAGCGCCGGGCCAATATGACGGCAGTGAACAGCTGTGATAGAGATTAATAAAACGAATGAATAAAACGAATGCAAGCTTACCGTGATTGTGCACCAGGGGTGAAAATGAGATGGATGGAGTCATGCATGAACGGGAAGAAAGGCCAACTAGTGTTGAGGCGGGGAGTAACTACAGAAAGAATTAAAGTCATAGTTAGCATAGGAATTCGTAGGCAAAATGGACAAAATGGGACTCACGTTCCAAAATGGGCTTCATGGTAAGAGATGAATGTTATTGGAGTGACTTGGTTTGGTGTCCCACATCCAGGGGAATAAAAACGAGATACGAAGTGTACCACTCAACATGACGTCATATGGTCCCTGTGTGAAGAGTGGTGGAAGTTCTAACCGTTTCGTATTCTATAGAATATCGACCGTTTAGGTACGACACTAAGATGTATTGACTGTCTAAGTCCAATACAGACTGGACGCGTATTGACTACTTAGTTCAATACGAGAGAAGTAGCTATCTAGAGTAAGATAGAGAGCTAGTACGAATGAGTAGAATCGACTGTTAAGTGCAATTCTGGGTGACTGCTCGAGTGTCAAGTAGAGTAACTAGAGAGTCGAATAGTAGAGTAGCGTGGATGTAGTCCGCGCGGGTTGAGGTAAGGATTGAGTTTCGACTAGTACAGTTCGAAACTCTGATTGAGTAAATAGCTAAAGCCCGTCTGTGACGGTCGAAAGGATACACCAATCACAACTTACAGGACACTAACAGGTGTCTGGGTAAGTCGTGGTTGCGGTGTAAAAGTGTCTGAGTTTTAACTACGGGCGCTAGAATACATGAGTATGCGCCCACAAGAGTCGACGTACCATAGATGTATAATAAAATAGAGAGAAAACAGAAATAATGAAGGGAATATAGTAAGAGCTCATCCGACTATATTTCCTGAGTGTATTTCGCCGTACCTCTCACACCCTGTAAGCTAAGCGGGGGAGCGCCGGGCCCATATGACGTCAGTGAACAGCTGTGATAGAGATTAATAAAACGAATGAATAAAACGAATGTGAGCTTACCGTGATTGTGCACCAGGGGTGAAAATGAGATGGATGGAGTCAAGCAAGAACGGGAAGAACGGCCTGCTAGTGTTGCGGCGGGGAGTAATTACGGAAAGAATTAAAGTCATAGTTACCATAGGAATTCGTAGGCAAAAAGGACAAAATGGGACTCACGTTCCAAACTGGCCTTCATGGTAAGAGACGAATGTTATTGGAGCGACTTGGTTTGGTGTCCCACATCCAGGGGAATAAAAAAGATACGAGGTGTGGCCGAGGGATTCCATTCCTCATGTTCCGCGATCATGACTCTGCGTTTTTGAAATCTGTAACGTTCTCGGTGCGTCTGATTCCAAGCGTTGACGAAGGCTTCCTGCAAGTTGATGGCGTAGGTCTGTAATCTTAGGCAAGGGACGGCGAGCTTCGTCTGGGTCCAGCGATCCTCGACCGAAAACTTGACCTGCTATCCCTTCGACGAACGCAGTCGAAAAATACGGTCGACCTTTATTGGTGTTCCGCTTGTCGAGATTCCGGTGGGAGTCGTCAAAGGGGTTTGGGATGTTAGAGGCGGGTCAAAGGTTACTCGGGAACGGGGAGTTTCCACTTTGGGAGCTGTTCGTCGTTCCCTCGAAGCTTCCCTTTCCAGCTCAGCGATGCTAAGGTGACGCGGTTGTGGTTGGTGAAGGGAAGTTTAAAAGTCAGTGAGGGCTTTCTGATTGTAACGTTTCCGGGCGGTTCGAGATTAGCGGGTCTTCGTCGCGGGAGAGAACTACTCGATCCCGCTGAAGGTTTCAAGGCTTGTTCCTTGCCCGTGGTCATCGTGTGTAGCTAGATGCAGAGGTCTCTTTCCCTTTAATAGGACGTTTTCTTCGTAGGAAAAGAACGGTCCGGCCCGGATCACCACTGTGAAGAGTCGTGGAAGTTCTGACCGCTCTATATACGAAGAATATCGACCTTTTAGGTACGACACGACTATATATTGACTATCGAAGTACAATATAGAAAGCAAATAGTTTTAGTCGGCTTCAGTAGCGGTAAGACAACTAAGATGACTAAGGGAAATGGAATCGACTTTGCAGTACGATTCCCTAGCGACTATATATTGACTATCAAAGTACAATATAGAAAGAAAATAGTTTTAGTCGGCTTTAGTAGCAGTAAGACAACTAAGACGACTAATGATAAATACCTTGATTTTATTTCAATAAACAGACACCAGCTTCTTGCACACATACACACCTGCGGGCATACAATGCACATTGTTCTCGTCCCTCTAATCATACCCCAGGCTGATCCCCACACTTGATCTCCACGAATGATTTCACAGAGCTCCATAATAACCGGGGCCTCTTCCCACTTTCACGTGTCCTTTCCAATGAGTCGTAAAATAGATCCCGGTCCTCATCATTTAGCATAAGGAGGTCTGGGATTAGCCGAGATTGCTGAACTGACTCTTCCTCCTCCGACTTTGTTTTTTTTTTTGGCATAAGATGATCTCGGGTAGTACACTGATCTATCCATCCATTCGTCTCTTCCACCTCTCTGCGTAGAACCACTCTCCACAATCCAGTTGCAAAGGTTAACAACTGGCTCGTAAAGCTCAGGCTCTTTGTGAACTCGGTATGGAATAGTTGGAGCCTTGGATGTGAATGAGCTTCATGCAGGGAACAATTTCTCGATAATCTTTGAGTCATGCACCCATCCCCCACCCTGCAACTCTTCCCATAGAACCTCCATCACATGCTCCTTCTTCTCAGACTGAGTATTGTGAGAGGATATTTTCAAAGCTGTACTGTGAATCACAGACAGAGATGGTGCAAATTGATGTGCTGCTGGCCTTTCCACACTGTGGAGCTCTATGATCTTCGCCATGCTAACGAGGGCTGCAGTCTAAGCTTGACCGTCGTTAGGAGGTAGAACCTTGGCCGAGTTTCAAGATCCTTCCCTTTCCCTCTCGAACCCTGTCTAGCTGACTTTTTTTTGTGGAAACCCTTCCGGAATATACATACTGTTATATTTAGTCACTTGTCCCATTAGCTACCTTATACCACTGTCCGTCCATAGTTGACTCTCCTCAATCTACATTCCCTCCTTCCTGCACTTCTAATCCTTCACATCCACTTCCCTTTATTATCTTCACACGTACCTCTCTTGCCAGGCTGAGAACCGATCCACGTCCTATTCCTTCTCCTTCAAATCAAGTTTTATTTATTTAATATAGGACCTGACTCCTCTACTTGCAATTTAAACGACCCATGATCAGACCCAAATTCTATCCAATATTTACCAAAAATCAACTGGGAATCTATTTGATCTGAGTATTCAAAGTAAAATTCTCCCTCCCACACAAGTTGATGTACTCAATACCTAACAAGAGACTCGTGGACGAATAGAATTAAGAAACCTGTCTCAAAAACGAGATCTGACTTTTTCCTTTCTAAAACTCCCCCGGCCATCTTAAATCAAGTCCCTGAATATCCACACCAACACCTGAGAGATCTTTGGAAACTCTCCTCGTCCTGGTGAACGTAAAAGCCACTCCTCCATTTCTTTTCTAGAACCTACAGGTATCCCCCCTGCAGTCTTTGGCTCAAACTCTGCAACAACTCCGTTACGAGTCTCCTCATGTTCCCAGATCACCCATAAAAGTGGTGGAAGGATGTCCGGATACACACATTCCTTGCCTGTTTTTGACATGCCATGTTGGAATTTTTTAACACCTGTCCACATTAAGCATCCATAACACATCTGCGATTTCGGGGGGCAACGATACGTCTGAAGCACGTCCAAAAAGTCAGACAGTCGATGTTGATTCCTAGGACAATGTCGTGCAGTATGTTCTTGATGCCAATCTTTGTGTATTAAACAACAAATCATGCAAGACCCCTTCAACGTTCGCATTAGGCCTTCAAGCTCGTTTCCAAATCGTTCAAAGTCCCCCTCTGCAGTAATAGACCGCTGTTGTTGTGCCATGATCGATGGTCCAGCACTACTTGAAGGAATCCTGTCACTAAACGAAGCCTGACCCGTCCGTATATTCAAAGTAGGAGAATTCCAATTCTTCCCCCCTCGTCCTATTGAGGAGCTGGACGAGGCAGGAATCAATGCCGTATATCCTGTCCGCCCTAGAGATGTGTATCCAGAAATCGGCACTTCCCTGCCAATGCTCAAAAAACGTGGTGAGGCGTCTGGCATTTTGTAGGACAGTTTTCGGCGCTGACTCCTATCATCTTCGCCGATAACTGGTGGGGAAACCTCATCCACACCCCTTTTTTTCGAATTGGCGAACAGAGTCCGCTTTAAAGAGACTGCCGCCCTATGTTGAGAGGTCCCGCCACTACCCAATTCAATGTCAGTCTTGACATAAAACGTGTGTCATCTGTAGACTCCTAACCTTTCCTGGACTGTACTTTCTCTCACCATAGTATCAGATCTTATACTCTTTCCTTTCCCATCCAAGCCTACCGAAAGAAGATCTTCATCCGTGAAGCTATTGATATAGTACTCCATCTCCTCATCATCATCACCCTCAGTATCCCCTCTGGTGTGACTATTAGAAATCAAACTCAAACCCAGATCCAATGTCTCGACTTACTGGGTGCCCTTACCCTTTTCTGTAAGGCAAGTGAAAATGGATGAACGATCATACTCTGCTCCTTTGGACGAGCTGGAGGAAGCTGGTGTAAATTTATTAAAAATTCCACTGTTTTGCTGCTTCCCATCTTCACAAGTCATGTCCCTACCCAATCCCACATCAGTCGTATCATAAAAAATCTGTCATTCATACACTCCTACTAACCTTTCCTCGGCCCTTCCTTCCCTCACCCTAGAATGAGATCTAGTCGTGTCGCCATTGAACTCTCCTGACAGATCTTCATAGCTATCGTCTTCCATCACATACTCCCCCATATTCTCATCACTGCCAGAGGAATATTAGAAATTAAACTCAAATATCAAACCAAAATTCAAGCTTACCTGCCCCTCACTCTACCTGCCTTGTCTGCCTGTGTAAATGGATTGATGATCGGGCGCCCCATATGCTCACAACATAGGTCACAGAAGTTCCCACCAATAGCGGCACAGGTTACAAACTGCCCATCTACGAATCCACTGAGTGCCAATCTCCGGCATTCCTTCTCCTCGAAGACTAGCTTGTGGATGCCCTCTACACCTTTGTAATCTGGCCCTTCAGGAAGCTTGTTCCTTTGAGACCGAAGCACAAACATAATAATATAGGACACCCTATTGTCCCGCAATGCCCGACCCATTTCCTGGATGTAGTCGATCAATGAATAGGGGATCCCTGCATGTATCACAGATCGGACATTCTTCCCATCCAAACCAGTCCCGAAAGCTGTCGTCGCCACCACCAAAGGTGTTCTACCCTCTGCCCAATCCTCTTGGATAGACTTCCGATCAGTGAGAGGCACACCAGAATGATATGCTCTAACTCCTAGTTCTGCCGCAAACATTTCACAATCCTCCCGGGTTCGACAAAAAACTATGCCCTGAGCTTCCTCTGATTTTAACTGAGCCAATGCAGATCTCGCACAATCCAAAATCCTATTTTTCCAAGCCGTCCGACTGTCCTCCTGGTGAACTTGGATTGACGCTGGGGGTATCATCGTATTCTCCCTAATCGTTCTGAGATCCTGGACCCCCAAAAAGTCCTTCACGTAAGATGTCACATGCGGAGGAATCGTCGCAGAGAGCAGTGTCACAGGTACCCCATAAGTATACAGGTGTGGGAGGTGTTGCACATCCCCCCTATAATCACCAGCAGTCAGGATCACATGCGCCTCATCTACTACGATTCGCGCCAGGCGTTTTTGGTTCTTTAGCATGTGAACGAATGCACGAAATTCCGCCAGTTTCAACTGTTCTAGCGAAACCAAAAATACCGAAACCTTTCCCTTCACAGTCTCAGTCTTCTTCGTCCACTCCTCACAAAGCCCACCCATATAACGTTGAATGTCTTCTTTAAGTGCCACAAATGGCACCACTACCAACGTCACTTGGTGCGATAGAAACGTAGCCGCTGGCAACTGCCACAGAAGCGATTTGCCTCCACCAGTACGCATGACCACCATCATATGGTCCTTTCCCTCCCGAATAGCTTCTAGCGCCTGCAGTTGTGTCGGTGACTTGAAACTTGTGAGACTGCCCTCAGACCAGGTGAATAACAACCTTGACAGGCTTGCTGTATGAGGGGGACGACTGGGTAGGGAAGGAGCCGACGCTGATGTGTTTGCAAACCTGTCCAAGATCAGATTCGAAAATTGTGCCAGACTTTTCTCTAAATTTTCTTTAGTACGCTGTTCACTTTGTGCCAAAGCCTCATAGAGTTCCAGTTTCATAGCGTTAAAATCTGTCCCTTCCCCAGCTGTTCCGGATCTTCCCCCCAACAAAGGAAGTTCCTCACTAGCGTTCTTCCCTGCATTCGCCACTTCCATTCCCCAGAAACGATGAACCCCGTCAGAATACTATCAATCCTCTTCATTAGTAAACCAGAAATCTAGAGCATGGAATACCTACAGCCCGTAGTGCCCGCCATTGTCTCTCCTGCACTAGTGGAAAAGAACGTTCTTCCACCCCATAATGGCAATCTGCCACTAATGTAGAATGGCCAGCTTGCATGTCCCCAATCTCATTCCATTCTCTCATCCAATCCTCCTTACATTCCTCATTTCTAGCCGCATATTGACAATGGTGACGGTAGAGGAAGATGGTGATCTGTCGAATCGCTGCCACCCCCAGATTACATTCTGGTCCAAATATGTTTTTGGTACTCCTTATAAGGTTCTCCGTCAGAGCCTGACTTCCCCAAACTCCACTCGTGCCAGTAAAGAGATAGTTCTTGTAACTACGCGTGATAGGCTCAGGGAAGATTGCAGCAGTGATTTCCACCTCTACTGGCCGAACTAAACTCAGGTAGATGTTCAGTAAAAGGGAGACTTCTGCCGGAAAAAAACGCGGGATAGGCTCATCTGTCCCAGTCTGGCTTTGCCGTTTATTTGCCCTCAAAGCATTGACCACCTGTCCATTATGAAAGAACAACGTCCGGGGGCAGTTCGGGCGGTTACAGATGCTCGTCGTCATTAGTTCCGTTCCTCTTCCTGGTTGACCCTGAACGAATTCGATCACAACTGAGAGAAGTCGCAAGAATTCTTGCCCATGCTTTAACCATTGGCGGCATGACACCGCATTCCAGACAAATTGAGGTTCATTAGAACCAGTAGGAAGGATAGTATGTCCGAAAAATTCTCGGACACCTGGCACTTTCGACTGTAGAAAGAGTGCCATTAAGGCTGACCTATAACGGTGGATAGGATTCCTCTCGTCTTTCAGGAAAGAGTAGCCCACTTCCTCGTTAGATGGATCGTCCCATTTCGAGTCAACGAAGGAGCTGTAAGAATCCCAAGGCAGGTCTAACAGTAAATCCTTGTGCAGAATCTTTGCACATGTTTTCACATGATCTGCCAGCATCGTCCGAAATTGTGGGACGCTGTACGGTGCACCTTTGTGTGTAAAGTACAACTTAGAGCTGTCCGTGAACTGAAACTCTGGAACATGCGCCTCACTGCGACTGGCGGCAGATAGTGCTGCAAAATGTTCCAGTAAGGAACTCATCGGGGTAGCTTGGCCTTGGCACAGGTAAAGCTTTAGTTCTTCAAAAGCACTAAGTATCCACAAAATCATCAGCCTACAGTATTACTAACATCAAAAGAAGTAACAAACTCAAAAGTGTCCACCTCAGATGACATTTCACTTTCCGTCAGAATCTCTCTCAACGCGACTGCACGGACAGAGAATGTCAGAGCTGCCAGGGTTTGTGTGATCCTGCCTGCCCGGTTGAAAGACTGATCCGCTCTGTAATTGATAAAGGCCAAGTACTGCTCTAAAGGGTTGCTATCCCTAACTGTTTCCAAACCCCTATACCGCACCAAATACAGACGTTTCAGGAGACGGTGGAGCTCCTCTTGCACAGAGCCATCTTCAGGATCTTTGGTACAGTTTAGCCTATCTGAAAACGCTATCAGCCGCGCTGACACTTCTGGGGGAACATGCATCTGCCAGCTAGGGCTATCCGTCGGTAATGGTAGTGTTCGAATCAGGAATAGAATAAATTTTGTAACCACTCCAGAATACTTTATCACCGTCTTCTCCTCCATCGGTTCTATGAAATACTTTCTCTGATAATCCCTAAAGGCCAAGTGTCAGGGGTCAAGTGAATGAAAGAGATGAGAACTTACCCGTCATAAGAACGCAGCCAGGAAAGAATTATTCTAGGCACCTTGGGTGTCTCATTTAACACCTTACGGAAATAACTCTCTACCACCATTTTCAGATTCCCAAAAGGTTTTCCCTCAGGGGGGACTTCAAATAGGCCCTCTATCTTTTTAAAATCGTGATCTCGAACCCATTCCGTCCACTGCAGACTTCGAAGCCAGGGTGGAATTTCAGACTTGGGCACTTCAGCAACAGTGCCAGCCTCCACCTGTCGTCGAGTGGAGTTGAGCCAGACTGTATATGTATCTTCCATCTTGGCAGGAACTGAAGAAATATCTGCACGAATATACAGCCTGCTCTGTGGGCTGAGGTAAACTTGCTGCACAGCGCCTTGAAACCACCTTTTAGATTGAATGCTTGCATGGAACTTGTTGCAATGATTCCTGATCGAAGACTCTGTACCACAGGCATAAGAGCAAGTCGCTTGCCCACACCAGAAACCTTCCCGTTGAACCTGGATCCCAGATATCGGTGAGGTGTTTTGAACATCTCTCTGGGCAACAAATTCCTCCTTCGTCTCAACAAGGCCATATTTCTCGATCATCCCTTGCAAAAACCTTTTGGAGGGTGCAGGACAAATACTGTGGTTCAAAACATGCTTGTAAACAACCCCAGGTAGAAGGGCATATTGGCAGCGAATGCAAATCAGGAGCCGATGATGGGTATTGACCACAAGTCCATATATCTCCAGCTCTGGATCTATGCAAAGTTCATTCCCCTCACTAAAGAGGTAGAACTTTGATGATTCCAGAGGGTTTTGTGAGAGAGGTTCCGCCCTGAGTGACCCTTGATCTCTGGGCACTCCACTCAACACTCTGAGTGGGTCCAGGACAGTGGGCAGCTTGCTATCCACTGGACTATCCCCCGAGACAGCTGAGACCGTTTCCGAGTGAGGTTCAGCCACCCCTCCTTTCTCAGATTCCATCGGTCCATCGGCTTGTATATCATCGGAGATATTAACTCCTCCTACAGATGTTGAAGATGTTGCGCACAACATGGCAGTTGTGGTCTCGGCATCTGACATGAACGATAAGCCCCAAAGTTTAAGGGACCAGATAATCTGAGACATGCCTCTATGCGATTCCGACATCTCCTCCACATCCCTTGAGGATTCTATCGTTCTAGGTCCTAGGGCCATCGGTGTCATGTCTGGGTGTGATTCAGACAGTAAGCCTCATGCTTTCAGGAAGGAGATCATCCAGAAACATACCGTCCAATATAGCCAATTTTGGGGATCTAGGATCAGGATGAGCGGCAGGAAGGGGATGTGTCTTTGCATGTTTACGAAGCCCGCTGATCTGCTCAAACGAACTCTCACAGCCTCCACATAGCCACTTGCCATTTCTTTCATCTCGTACGGGGTGGACTGGCTTGTCAGAGCCCTGATATTGGATGGTTACGCCTGGTGTTCCTCTGTAAACATGTTAGACAGCCAATAATCTATGAAAATCTTCAATAGCCATAATAACTACTTACTTGGCCATTGAGAGAAAATGAGTTAGAAGAGAGAGCAAGTTTATCGTCAATTCACAGGTGCGTCAAGTCGGTCTGCAAAAGTAGAAACTAGAAACCCTGCGTATTTTAAATGAAACGATAAGGATGAATTGAAATAATCGACAGAATGTCCAGGTGTAGGCACTGGTGCAGGAACACCTCGGAGATCTATAGTACATCAAAACATAGATCTGGGAGGTTGTGGAAATGGTGGATCAAGAACTCTAATCAATCACTTAGCCTCTCCCATGAAAATGCAGGGGAAGACTGATCTAGTTCTTTATCTCAGCTCAATATTAGAGGTCTGAGCATTTTGCGACAATTCAGATTCTTGTCCTGTCCATAAATCCTTTGTTAGCCTTTCATCTGGTTTCCCAATCAAAAAAGGCAAAAACCAACGCATAAATTTGTATTGTGCTTGGCGGCGCCTTATATTAACGGACGGAACGTGAAGGTATCCAAGGTGGCCGCCACGGGGACTAGTCGTAGCGAGCGGTTGGGGGAAATAGACGCCAGGATTATGCCGGTTATTCCTGCAAAGCCAACTTCCGAGCGCTGGGAAAGAAAGGCCCCATAGGCACCCGTCCTACACTTCTTGCCGAGAGTGAAGCTCATATACGCGCCATGATTATTCCCACTTTACAAGCCGCATACGATCCCCAGAGCCAGGTCCAATCATTGGAACACAGTTGTATTTCTTTCATCCCTATTTGGTCAAAAATACACTTGACCAGATCCACAAAAGGAGCATAACGGCAGGTTTCATCAGTGACTACCTCACAGTACTTATCCATCTGCTTCTTGAACTCTGCCCAGTCACTGTCTCTTGATCAATTCTGAAGTCAAGGATTATTTCCAGAACTAGATTGACATGGGACTCACGCTCCAAACTGGCCTTCACAGTAAGAGACGAATGTTATTGGAGCGACTTGGTTTGGTGTCCCACATCCAGGGAAATAAAAAAGATACGAAGTGTACCACTCAACATGACGTCATATGGTCCCTGTGTGAAGAGTGGTGGAAGTTCTAACCGTTCTATATACGAAGAATATCGACCGTTTAGGTACGACACTAAATGTATTGACTGTCTAAGTCCAATACAGACTGGACGCGTATTGACTACTTAGTTCAATACGGTAGAGAGAAGTAGCTATCTAGAGTAAGGTAGAGAGCTAGTACGAATAAGTAGAATCGACTGTTAAGTGCGATTCTGGGTGACTGCTCGAGTGTCAAGTAGAGTAACTAGAGAGTCGAATAGTAGAGTAGCGTGGATGTAGTCCTCGCGGGTTGAGGTAAGGATTGAGTTTCGACTAGTACAGTTCGAAACTCTGATTGAGTAAATAGCTAAAGCCCGTCTGTGACGGTCGAGAGGATACACCAATCACAACTTACAGGACACTAACAGGTGTCTGGGTAAGTCGTGGTTGCGGGTGTAAAAGTGTCTGAGTTTTAACTACGGGCGCTAGAATACATGAGTATGCACCCACAAGAGTCGACGTACCATAGATGTATAATAAAATAGAGAGAAAACAGAAATAATAAAGGGAATATAGTAAGAGCTCATCCGGCTATATTTCTCGAGTGTATTTCGCCGTACCTCTCACAGTGCCCCCAGGTCGAAGAGCTATGTCAAAGAAGGTGTCGAAGGACGCTTGGAACTCCTCCCCATGCGTCCTGCGATGAACCCCCAAGGTGTAGGATAGCGTTGCCCCAGGCGAGACGCTTGGCACGAAAGGAAAGAGCAATGTCCTCCCGCTTCGAAGCATCATTGGCGGATGTCAACCCGTCCAGCTTTTGGATCGATGAGACCCAACGACCGTAGGCCTTCTGGCGCGTTCGAATTACGGCGCGAACGCGATCAGCGGAAGCGTCAGTAATGCGGGCAATGAGAGGGGGCCGAGGGTGTAGTGATGGCGGGGTAGGAATGAGAAGCGGTGTGGAGCTCATGTCTCCCTCAGGGGGGATTCCTCTCGAGGTGTCAGAATCCGACAACAGTTGCTCCAACAGGTCGACGAGGTCCACGGCTGAGTGAATTGGTGCGTGTTCAGGAAGAACACAAGAGGAGTTGACAAGCAAGGACCGAAACATGGAGAGTTCCACCCGTTCGATATCCTCCGCCAAACGCAGCTGTTCCTTAGGGTCGTTGACGCAGAAGTAAAACGCACTCATGCGGTCCGACAACGTGAGAGACCCGCTATACCCCTGAATATGCCCTTTAAGAAGGGGGTGCCGCAGGGTTGGTCCCAGTCGCGTTAATGTGCGTCCCACAGTGAAGATATCGGAGGGGTAATTAATGGATACACGCATCCAACTTGACTGGAAGGGACGAGAGGGGCCAGCCGTATCCTGAGAGTGGAAGGGAGAGGGCGGCTGCGGCGGGGGGCTGCGAATGGGGTCGGCCGGGGGAGGGTCAATGACAAGGGGCTCGTCGGCCTGAATATCGGTTTTTCGTTTCCCTTTCGCTTTTTCGCTTAAGGGGGGAGGCTCCTCGAAGACTTCCATTGCCGGGGGGGGTTCCTTGGAGACTTCCGTGGCTGAGAGAGGCGCCTCGAGAACTTCCTCCATAGGCGTTGCGAGAACTTCCGAGATAGGGTGATCAACATCCATTAATGTAACGTTAGGATGTTGAATGGGGCTCCCCAGAGAAACGCAAGGGGAGTAGGGAGAGGCGGGCGGTGGACTCCGCGCTGTCGAGGAAATAAGGGGAGTGTCCGACACCGCAGGGAGCAATGGCGTCGGAGTAGAGCGGGAGGCGACGAGAGGGTCAGGTGACGTGCGGAGGGGTGGGATCGGCCGCGGTGCTGGAGAAGGCTTGGATGCGGGTGAGGACGGTGATATAAGGGAATGTCCCGCGAAGGGGAGGGGTAATGGTATAGGGGGGAGAGAAGGCAGGTCGGTGGATGGTACAAGACCTCCCAGCAACTTTGAAAAGGGTGTAAAGTGCTGTAGTGGGGGTACGGAAGAGACGGGTGGAGGTAGGGGGAGGTGAGTGGAGCTGGATGGCATCGCAGAGTCGGCTGGACGATACCCCCTCCAAACTCGGACGGAAGTCGGCAGCTTTCGTCGTTGGTTAGGATCACTCGTGAAGAAGTGAATGGTGTCAGGGAGTAGGAAACCTTCATGGCAGTCAGCACCGAGGTACTTGCTGTCGTAGGCGGGGTAGCACGATTGGTCGTCCTCCGAGTCAGATGAAAGATCACTGGGCCCCATCCGGTAGGTCCGTTCCTGAGGTCCACATTGTGAAGGGGGTCTGGGAGGTAGTGCAACTCCGTCCCCACGTCGCAATGCAATGCTTTGTAGTTTGATCCTTCGTATTTTGTCCCAATCGTAGAAGGTGACCCCGTCTTTTCCTTTCCTACTTTTCTGTCCCACGCTCCGAACGCATGGCGTGCCCCCATCGCTGCAATCCGTTTCAGCGAAATCCGTCCATTTATGACCCGAAGGGGGAGCGATGGTTGAAGGGTTGTTGTGCCCTTCCAGTCTCCTCCATTCCTGCCGTGTCCGCCTTGAAGGGACGTTATCCCTAGCCCCCATCCTCCGCTGTCCTTCTAAGTACTCCTCTCTCCTCTTCCGTTTAAGCGTTTTCAATTCCTCCTGGACCTGTGCAGAGAAAGCCTCGGACTGCCGTTTCTTTTTGATCTCCTCTTCGGTAGAAGGGAAAATACTACGAGAAGGTGGTGGGGTTTCGCTCCATGTTCCTGAGGGAGCCCCCCAAGTTTTAGAGGACCAGGGTGTAGCTTTTGAAATAGAGTCCGTCCGTGTAGGGTACGTGGACGATGAGGTCTCCTCCACGCGCTCGACAGTTTCTGTTCGAGGTGGTGGGGAAGGAGGAACTGTTGTTTGAGGTCGAGGTATTCTTTTAAAGTTGGGAAATCGGGGTCTGGGAAGAGGAGCGTATGGAGTAAAAACAGTTCCGTTCCCCGAGTTGGTGGACGTTCCCGCCGTGTCGTCCTGCGCAGCGGAGGGTATTGACGAAGGCGTTCCAGAATTACCCATGGAGTGCTCGACTTGTTCAGTACGAGACGGTGTGGTAGAAGTATTAATAGGTTGGGGTCGCGGTATTCTTTTGAAGTTGGGGAACTTGGGTTTGGGTTGTTGCTCCTGCGACATAGTGTACTGATTTGAGAGGTTGACGTGGAGGGAAGAGATAGGGGGAAGAAATTTTTCTTTAGCGGATTTACGTATTTTATATTAATTTCAAGCCCCGCTCGGTTACTGAGGTGAAAGGCCGAGGGGGATGAAAGTGGGGGGTAAAGTTAGAAGTAAATAAACAGTGTTGTCGTCGTAAGAATGTGAAATGATCATTAGATTCGATAAATAGTCTTGTAAGCTCTAAGAAGAGCGGGAGCATTACGAAGGTCATTGCCGTTTAACCAGGTGTCCTCCTCCGGTCCATATCCTTTCCATCGAACTTGGAAAAGGAGTCGATTTCGATGCTTTTTGTGCCCTACTATAGCTTCTACTTCATACTCCTCGTCGTTACGATTGAGTTCTCGAGGATTCTCGAGTAGCTCCCTGGATCCGAATTCCTTAGGGGAGAGATGATACTTTTTAAGATGGTCTCGATTAATCACTGGGTGTAATTGATATTCCGAGGGAATGCGGAGTCGAAAGACTTGAGGATTGATCTTCTCCAAGACTTCGAACGGCCCTATCCGTCTTTGTATAAGTTTCCTTCCGGGTCCCTTGGCTTCGACGAGCTCGAGAGAATGGGGATTGATCAGAACATAATCTCCCTCTGAGATATCTTCCACCAATCTCCATTTCTTATTGTAGCTGCGAGCTTGCGTTTCTTGTGCTCGCGCAATCAAATCCCGCGCCACTTGTCGATGGTTTTCCAATTCTAAGATCCATTGGTCGGCTACGGGGCTATCTGATAATTCTCTGGGAACCACGGGGTCGTCCCCTCCTAGACAGCGAGACATTCCTCTCGGTAAGTAGCCCATCAGCAAAAAGGCCGGCGCATAGCTCATTGAGCTTTGAACCGTCGAGTTGTAGGTATGAGCCACTACTTGAGTCCATTTAGACCATTCCTCCTTCGAAGAAGCGCAGTACGCTCTGAGCATTTGCTCCACGATAGCATTGGCGTTCTCCGTTTGACCGTCGGTTTGAGGATGATGGGACGAGGATACTGCGAGGGCACTTCCGTATACCTTGCAGACCGTCCAAGTGAATTCCGGCTCCTTGGTTTTATAACCAGTAACAAAAATGGGCACGTCTCGTGATTGGTCGAAGGCTGCTCTTGCTTGGGCATAAATTTTCGTATTCTTCAAGTCCTTAAGCGTCATTTTCTGTATTTGTTGGAGACAACATCCTAGCGCGAAGTCCGAAGCGTCTGTGTATAACCGATAAGGCATACCGCTCGCGGGGTGTCCGAGTACTGGAGCTGAGCTCAACGCAACCTTGATATCTTCAAAAGCTCGGGCGTGTTCGGAATCCCAATTCCAACGAACTCCTTTCTTTAAGAGGTTGAAGAGTGGAGCAACCGTCCAGGAGTAAAATGGTATGTAATCAGAGAAGTACAAAACCATCCCTAGAAAACGTTGAAGATCTGCTATCTTAGAAGGCGTAGCTAATTCTAATATAGCGGCGACCTTTTCTTGATGGGTCGAAAAGCCGAGTCTAGACACCTTATGTCCTAGTAGTAGAATTGAATTATACCCCACGTCACTTTTTCGGCGAGAGAGTGATTCCCCCTGCAATTATGGCTTGCAGAACCTGGTCTAAATGCTCTAGATGATCGTCCCATGTCTTAGAAAAGATCACGATGTCGTCAATATAAACTAGGTCTATTCTCGCCCGAGGTGGAGGGTCTACTATTTCGTAGAAGACTCCAACCCAGTTTTCATACAAGACTCCACCGTTTGTGTAGAAGACTCCACCGTTTTTGCACGAGACTCCCACGCTTTCTGTAGAAGACTCCGCAGTTTTTGTAGAAGACTCCGCAGTTTCTGTAGAAGAGTCCACAGTTTTCGTAGAAAGGTCCACCTTAGCCGGAAAGAAGCCTGGCAGTTTACCGAGGGCGGAGACGTCTGGCCGTTTAGACGCTGGCCCCCCACATACATCCACATACCCCACACGGCGCACACAACCTTTACTTCTTTCTCGGCAAAAATATTAGGCACTTGGGGACTAAAACCCTTTGGACTCTTTGGACTCTTTGGACTCTTCTACCAAAAATAGTGGACCCTCCACCTCAGGGGAGAATACCCTAGGAGGAGACCCCTCATAGTCTAATGCGGGGTTAGAATGGAACCTTTTACCTTCCAAGTACAAACACATATCGCGTGGGTCCAAAGTGGGAGCAGCCATATGCCCCACTGTGTTACAATCGTGAAGGAATGCAGAGCGCAGCCAAGATAGATTGGGCTGTATCTGAAATACCGAGGATGGGGATGGTGTGGGACTAGGAGGACTGTGATCTAGTTTACAGGTCATTATAGAGAATGAAACCAATAAGCAGCATACAATGTACCCTGTGAACTGCTGTTGTGTGAATCGGCGTCGAGAGCGCATACAGCTGTGTGATTATGTGGGCTCCGACGCAAATAGGGCGATGGCGATAGAGGGGACTCTGGAGGCAATGATGGCGACGCGGGTGGAACTCTGTCTAGTGGTCGAGTTCAGCGATGAGTGTTATACATTAAATAGCACAGCACAAACGTTACCTTGTAAAGACAAGCTCATCGACGCTTCGGCTGGACTCTCCTGATAGTGATGGTGAGTGTCACCAGACGACTCCGCACATGACATGCATCCGGGATCCGTGCCCCCACAAGTCCTACACCACTCGACGCACTGAATCTCCCACATCACACAACTCCTGCAAGGCCGGCTGTGAAAAAGAATAAAGTCTGAATATGCCAACAAAGCAAACTGAATGCAAAAACACACTCAACGTCGTACTGGACCTTGTTCGCATGACAACTAGCACAGGCCCGTTTCACCTTCGAGTTCCGCCCCGTCCCCCTGTGTGCGTTGTCTATACACTCAGTCCCGAAATCGACACAATGCTGACACGGCCATGCACTCTCCCACCTGATATTCCGCTGGTGACAGGACACACATCGTCCTTTTGGTCTGGGTGCTAGGGGAAACACACATTGAGTGCCGTGCATTGAGCAGCAGGAGCAGGGCAATTCGCCATTGCAAACAGTACCGTCGTTTTTGCATCAGTCGCAGGTTTTTTCATATGGCTTTGGAGGAGGTTGGGAGGGAGAGGAGGGAGGGGGGGAGATAGCGGGTTGGTAGGCCAGGGCTACGACATGCTTTGGCTTGACCCTATGGGGGGCACCAGGGAGATGAGGAACGAACGGGAGGCATTTTGTGCCCTTTTTTTCGCAGGGGGAACAGGGTTTGTTGCCATCGCAGCTGTGTACATGTGGGTGAGTATGGACGGAGTATGAAAGCTGTGAAGAATGAGAGGACAATTGTTTTTACGACCCATGTACGTGTTTTCTTGGGTATAATACATTGTTTGTTTTACATGTTACTCGTGGCATCCAGTTCCTAGACGAGGCAGATCTCCTAGCAGACCACATAGCGATCCTCGCTGCACCAGGAAAACTCGTGGCCGAAGGTTCGCCTGTAGCTCTAAAATCTCAACTTGCCCGCGGGTACACTCTCCGCGTCTCTTTCGACGAAAAGGCCCAGAGAGGCCACGCCCAATCACAGACACGAGCAGCAAGACTCCTCCCGAAAATACAGCGCATCGTCCCGTATGCTTCTATAGCCTCTATCTCCCAGTCGAACCACACTGCAGAATACGCCCTCCATTCAAACGACTCCCGCATCGTGAAACAGATCCTTGAGACCCTGCAAGCTGAAAAAGCTCATCTCGGTGTGGTGGGGTACCATATTCACGGCACGTCTATTGAAGATGTATTCTTAAAGCTGATGGAGTCGGAGCCTGGTGTTCAGATGCAGGATACGGCGAAGGTTGAACCGAACGGTTCGGACACGCCTGATGCTGGTACGGACGTCCTCGATCATACTCCAAAGAAGCTGTCTCTCACCTCAGGTCGAAAACGATCACCCTTGTCTCAATGCCTCACCATAGCCTACAAACGCTCTCTTATCTTCCGCCGCAGTTGGCTCTCCACCCTCCTTACAGTCCTCATTGCTGTCGCAGGCTCTTGTATCCCGCTATTCTTTATGAAGGGAAGACAGGAGACATGTAAAACAACCTTCGCAGAGGCGGATCGTGTGTCGTTATATATCGGTGATTCGCCATTTAGCAGTGCATTTAACTTGGCTGTGCCAGGTGGGGAGGCGCTCGTTTCGCCGCCAGGTTTGACGGGGGCGTTGGGCGTTAGTGCAGCTAGTGTCCCTGTTACTGATATTCAGGATAACAATACGTTCGTCAACACCTTTAAGGATAACTTCAGGAACATTTCCCTCGGCGGTGTATCAATCAACCTGACCACAGGAGAAACACTGTTTGCGTGGCAGGCCTCGCCGCCCGGGTTGAGGGGCCCGACAATGTTGAACCTGGCTTCAAATGTGCTGTACAATCACGCACTGAATGCGTCTGGCAGGGAAGCCAATCTACCAAGTATAATTGCGGCAAATTATCAGAGTTTTCCCGCTGCGAATCCAGGGACTTTGTTTGCCTCGAAGTCGGTCGCTTTCTTTGGGGCTACTATGGTGCGCCTTGTTATTCAGTTTAATTCAGACTGAAATATAGATAAGCTTGTGGTTTATAGGGCGTTTATCCCGCTTTTTTTGCGTTATATACATCTATGGAAAGACGAACATCCATCCAGGCTATGCAGCTATCTAATGGGCTAACAAATCCTGCTGGTTGATGGCTCGGCCATCTTCTTTTTGATGGGTTCTTTTCGACATTGCTCACTACCATAATCATTATTGTATTTGCTTTGGCGTCCAATCAATTCCATGGCTTGGGATATGTAGTCCGTTTACTTCGTTGCAGTGATCGACATCATTGTTTTATTAACCATTGTTATTTTTCAGTGGATTGTTATGGTTCTGTATGGATTTGCTTCAGCGCTGTTTGCCTACTGCGTTACACTGTTCACTGCATCGCCCCTGCCTGCATTTGCTGCAGTGGCAGGGTATCAGCTTCTCATGTTCATTGTGAGTGTCTTGGATCCACCTCGTGCACGGAGATCGTTATTTTTAAAATTATGCAGCTGTACCTCGCAGGCTACTTGTTGACGATTACGTATGCCAAGAATTCGAAGGCGGCTGGAATCATCACTATTACTCGTGAGTGGCCTGTGGTATCTCCCCATCCCAATGTTCTTCCCAACTCACACATCCCGCAGATTTCACGGTTTCCTTGGCATCCCCGGTAGCCAGTGTGGTCAGTCTTGCTTCGCCTTTTCTTAACACAGTTTGTTAATTCGGACAACAATTTAGCTGCGCGCTTCCCTCGTATCCGTAAACCTATTCTCCCTTCTTTGCGAGGATGGGGAATTTTCCACTTCCAGTCTAGGGAGCATCAAGAAATTCGGCGGTCCAATTGCCTACCTCATTATAGAATGTCTCCTCTTTTTCGCCGTACTGGTCTACGTCGACTCTGGATCTGTCCTCCCCCGCCGCCTCCAACTCACTCGGCCACCAACTCGTGATGTGCCGCCGACATCGGATAACGCACAGGATAAAGATGTTTCTGGCGAGACGGCGGCTGTTGAGACGTCCGTTACGGATTTGCTTCGTGTATTGCACGTTTCGAAGACCTTCAACCGGTCGCATTCAAAAGCTGTGGATAACGTTAGCTTTGGAGTATCACAGGATACTGTGTTCGCTCTGTTGGGTCCTAACGGTGCTGGTGAGTTGTAATTGCGCCTCTGATTCCTGGGCTCTCATAGACACCAATGATAGGCAAAACTTCCATTTTTAACATCATACGGGGCGATCTTTACCCACATTCTGGGGACGTTCACATCAATGGCACGTCAATTATCGAGCACCCCAACACAGCAACACTCTCTTTAGGCGTTTGCCCGCAGTTCACAGCAATCGTCCCTCAACTCACCGTTCGCCAACATCTTGTAATTTATGGGTTACTTAAGGGACTTGAACGTAGTGCAGAGTTGGATCAAAACGTGGAATCCCTCTTACAAGCTACGACACTGAGCCAGTATGCGGATCGACTGGCCGTTACATTATCGGGAGGTAATCAACGGAAATTATCATTTGCGATAGCATTAATGGGTAACTACTCAGCCTGCATCATAAGTTCGCTCTAATGGTCCTGTTCCAAACCACAGGGAATCCGACGGTTATCCTTATCGACGAGTATTCAACGGGTATACATGCTGCGACGAAGAGAAGCATGTGGGCTACTTTCCGTCCCATGGCTATCGGCAAAGCGGTGGTGATTACTACACGTCAGTAGCACGCATTCCTTTGCCACCTACCGGCTTTCCTGAATATCGCTTGCCTCTTCTTTATAGATTCAATGGAAGAAGCGTCGGCGCTTGCCAACAAGGTGGGAATACTGGCAGGTCGGATGCTCGGTAAGAAATTGCGGCATAGTCCTAGGAATTTATTTTTAAATTATTTATTTTGTATCCAGCAATCGGAAGTCCGGACGCACTTGCAGCACGATACGCTCTCTACGAAGTACATTTCCCTGCACGTACGCGCGAGGAGATGGTGAAGGCGCAACAGCTCATTACTCGTATACCGGGGTCCCGTATGGCAAATGACGTGGCGACGCGTTTTGAAGTCCCTATCCGGACCGATTCAGCTAAAGAAGCCGATGCCCCGGTAATCATGACTGACACCGGTGACCCAGTTTCGGACACGAATCTATCTCTAGCAGAGTTATTCGACATTTTGAGCAGGCAAGACGACTTCCCTGAGTATACGGTGGAACGGATTAGTTTAGAAAGTGTCTTCATAAAGGTAATACGGGCGCATAATATTCAGGAGGAAAACACTGCACCCAACGGGAATCTAAAAGGTGGGGCCTTTGTTAGAGGCAACGGACATTTGAGGGTGTCACTATCTTATATAGATTGTATACACTATTGTATTTGTGCTTATAAAACGTATTCATTAGTGGAAGCCCTTGTTGCCAAAATGGTTCACGTGTGGTGTGTTGCCCAGATTCGGTGCATAACTTGGTGGTCCCACTGCGGAGTAAGTCAGAATAACACATATTTCGATTGTCTAATAATACATTGAAACTTGATCGATCGATAATCGTCACTTGGTCGAGATAATTTCATAGTCACAATGGCGCACGCACACGATTCAAACAGCCTTGCCTCCAGTCTCCAGTCTATGCGCCTCCTCAGCCTCCTTCATCCTCGCCTCAAACCGCCTCCTCTCTTCCGCCTCCTTCTCCATCTTCTGTTCCTCTTCTGTTGTCGGTGTAATCCCCTGCTGCCTCGCAGCTTTCCGGTCCTGCGCAATTTGCCAGCCGCCAATGACAGCAGCAGCAACTGTGAAGCCTTGGGCTATGACACGAAAACGGAGCCATCTAGGGGCATTATAAGCAACAGAGGAAACACACAAGTGTGTGGAAGGAAATATAAAACTGAATTTAATAAGTAATCAAATACTGGAGAACAACAAGACTCGATCGCGCATGGTGATACAAAGGCAAATATGAAGGGGCGATCGCCCAAAACGACGGCGTTTCGAAGTAATCACGAAGACCCGGGGGGCAAAGCCTCGTCGATGTCGTTTGTCACAGATGGCGATTCCGCCAGTGTGTTCCCTGCACTTGACGCAACAACTTTGTTTGCAACGGGAAGCTTCGTCGCTGCATCGGCCTCACCACTAAACTTCGTCGCTGCCATTGTCGCCCTCGCCTCCGTGGCCTCTTGCTCTTCATGCACCTCTGCCCTATTTCCAATCGCACTATCCTTACCCTTACCCTTAGCCTCGGAGTCTGCGTTCCTTCCTCTCATATACGCCCGCCACGATGTCCCAGGCGCACTTGCAACCCCCCTTGGAGTGAGCTGTAAGTATGGTACTGCGCTATGTTGCGTACCCCCGTACTTGTACTCGCACTTGGAATCGGTTGAAGAGGTAACTTGACATACGACGAGGGATAGTACGGTGCAGCCCCAATTCCTATCTCTCTGGGCTGTGCGGAGAGCGGGACGGAAAACGAGGGAACGGCAGTTGTCGCTGGCTTGGGCCTCGATGAAGTGGTTGCAGAGGTACTTGGTGCATTGCGACCGGGATGCCGATCATGCTGACCACAGGGCCGCAGATCACCGGGCTTGTGCTTGGGTCTGTCGTTTGTACAGCGCATATGGCTGGAAATAAGCCGGACAGTACATCTGATAGGCTTGCACTTGAGCAGGTATGAGTGGCATCATAGTCGGGGGTATGGGCATGGACATAATGGCGGAAGCTGGGATGGCAGGGACTTTGGTGGTAGTGGAGGTGGAAATAGCAGAGGTAGTTGAGGCTGCGGTTGAGGTTCATGGGGTAGAAGCTGTGCTACCCCCGGTGGCAGGTTATGGCGCTACGCGGAACTGACTCATTCTTTGATACCATGTCCGTCCGTTCGTATTTGGTCCGATCTGTTGGACAGCGGGAAATTTGACCTGGTCCCTGTTCTTGCTCTCGTCCTAGTTGCTGCTGCTGCTGGAACAACTGCGTCTGAAGTGAGAACAGCTCAGCCGGAGAAGTGTTGTAGATCGGGGCAGAGAGCGTTGCAGGTGGACGACATCATACTGTCGATGATGTCGATGCCACAGGTTTGCGTAGGTTTCGATCGTACCGGATTCATAGCAATTTCTGTAGAAGGCGCAAGGTGATGCTATGAGACGATGATTAGATTTAAAAGCCCAGAGATAACGCACCCTCAGCCGTTGGCTTTCTCCCTCTTTCACCAGTCCAACTCCACACGATACTCCCCAACTTGAACTCATGCTTTTGTCCTCCGTCCAGAGAACCTCGACTTTTCCCCGATCTTTTTTGACCTATAATGCAACAGCGAGATGAAAAGATAATGCGTTAGATGACAAGTGATCCAGAAAACTCACTTGCAAAAGAGAGACCTTAAATACACTTGATGAGTTGCGAATGCGGATTCTATCCGCAAACCACAACCGCAGCAGCCCATACCTCTTCCCCGACAATATCAATCACCCCCTCTACGGCCCTAACACACCACGCCGCACCTTCTCCCTCGTCCCCAGCATAATCTGCGCCTGCTGCATAAGCGTGTCGGCGAGGAGCGTGAGCGTCAGGACTGCTGGGTCTTTCCCAGTGTGCACTGTCAGCGGCGTGGTGGCGGAGAGTGCGGGGAAGAGGCTGCGCACGGATGGGGAGAGATTTGGGAGGTGCGCGTTCGCCGAGGTGAGGATGGGCGGTGGGTGGGGGCATGTGGTGGGAGCGTGGGCTTTCACCTGGGCTGCGTGGCCATGCTTTGGGTGGGTATGTGGCCCTTTCACGGATGGAGAAGGAGGCTTAGGCGTCGGATGCTGCGAGGGAGAACATATTGTTTGCTCGGAGCGTGAGGGAAAATGTGTCATCGAGTTCGAGTTCAAACTGGATCGCAGCTTTTGGGGTGATCGTGGGTGAACGTGCTGCTGTGGCTGGCTTTGCGGATGTCGTGGTGGTGGTGGTGGTAGTGATGGTGTGTTTGGATGGAGAAGAAATCGGGGAGGACTTCGAGGGCGAGTTGGCAGGCTTGTATGAAGATAGCGCAGCTGTTACTCTAGCAGCAGACGTCGGGGTCGTATTGATCCGAGTAGTCATAGGCGCAGATGGCATCCTCAAAAAACTCCTCGACTTGCCATAGACGTTTCCATAAGTTTAACACTTGAGGTTTAGGTGGGTTTGTGGAAGATCTGTTAGGGAATGGTTAAACGATTTATGATAGTATTTAAAGTGATACGTACATTTGGAGATTATTATTAGAATGAAGAAGGGAGCCCAATTGTACACAACCTGTAGCTACTGTGCCGAGTGACTATATCTAACAAAGATAAGGTGCGAAAGGCTGAGAAAATAGTGTGTTTGATTAAGAATAATACGGATACCATCCTTTCTTTCCCAAATCCAAGCTCATGTTCCATTGTTCCCTTAGGGTTTAGGGTTTCCAGAGCAGGCAACTCCAATAGCGTCTCTGGGCAGCCCATGCAGCAGGAGTCCCTATGACATCATATGGTCCCTCTAAGCTACGCGAGGGAGCGCCGGGCCCATATGATGTCACTGCGTTACTGCCTGTGACACTCGTCCATAGCCTGGGCTGCAAGCAGAAGAAACTAAACCAGTAAGTGCCATTTGTCCCTTGTAAGTGACGGACTGTCACTTACTGTTCTTTGTAAACCAGGTTGAGCCTGGCGCAGGTCTCTGCCCTCCTCACACCACTTCTTGTGCCATTCTCGCAGGTTTGAAAAAATACACCCCGTTATCATTGAGCATTCGTCGTCTAAACTAGTTATAGATGCCATCGCTCTTACTCGTGGCGATCGTTTCTTCACAGCAGATTTCACACACGCAAATCTCACTGCATGGGGTTTCCAAGACTGTCAGCACGATACCACCAATGCTGAGTTTGGTAGCATGCTAGGACGACGTGCGTAGCGTTCGTTGGGATTTTCGTTCCAGCATCCTTCACACAGATCCCAGAGGTCGTCTGTGAGAGCAACGGCACGGGATGCTGGTGGTCTTGCGGGTTTTTGACATTTACTGTATGACAACGGGAGCATTATTGATGCCAACATAAGGTACGTTTCCAGACATAATCTCCTGGAAAACATTCAGAAAAATGGCTCACTCCGGCAGCTCACACACTTACCAGGAGCGTCATCCCAAATCCCCATATGTCGCTCTTTTCATTGATGTCCGACCCTGCAATGTTTCAGGAGATATCCATCTCGTTGAGCCGACAACTCCGGGAAATGTGTTCAGACCGAAGTTGTCCTCTCTAGAAAGCCCAAAGTCGGCCAAGCGGGCAACCCCCGTATCTGATACCAAAACATTTTCCTAAAGAGATATTCATATAACGCATAAATCAATAAAAAAGAGACGCAACACATTGCTCCAATATCCCCGTGAGTGATCTTACGAGAATGTAAGAACGCTACTCCTTCGGCAATTCCACTGATCTGGACTCGGGATAGTCAATTAACAGTTGATACGTGGTATATTCGACGACTTTACTGACCAGTGGCAGTCGTTTTACAGTCGGATCGTTGGAAATGTAGCAAGCAGCATTTCCGTCAAACATCCACGGAGAAATTAAAGCGGGGAGTTTATATCGCGATTTAGCACAAAAACCGTAAGTGTAGCCTAGACAAGGCAATATATTGGGATGAACCAGATCGGACCAACGACATAATCGCGTCACAATCCCTACGATTGAATGTAAGCGGTACTAAAACATTGAGTCGTTGCTAATCTATGACTCACTCTCATCAGCTTCGTTTCTTCGCAGGGCGAATGGACTTCATAACACCGAACTCCTTTTATTGCCACTGCCTTGCCTCCCATTAAACCGTTCCATATGTACAGCAAATATTTGAGAATCGTGCTAGTGGGTATGTTGTTTTGTTGCTTTTGGGTTGGATTTTATCCTCAAATTGTGCGCGATGCTAGATACTTGGCGAGTTTGAACGACCCCGTACAACACAAGGCAGACTCTGAACTGCTCATCAATTCATTGGCGAACGATGCCTCGGCTTTGGAGAAGGCTGAGCAGTTGTACTTTGACACGACACAGGCTTTGATAAAGCAGAAGAGCTTCACTCTTTCTGGAAGTGCTGGTTACAGTGTGGATCTTGTCTTAGATTCCATTCTTATATTCAATTACTTTAATAACATGCCTTGCTCAGGGTGAGGTACTAAACCTCATTCCAGTGCACTTTGCAGCTACGGCCATTGTGAGTTATTTTATTTTTAATGTGGTCCTATGCATCTACTTACGGTACACAGGCTGGTCTCCCGTTGAAGACAGAAACAACACCGCGTGGCATCTACATGGAGCATGAATTGCAACAAATGCTCCGTGATGTCTTCGCATACATCTTTTTCGAAGTTGAGGCAGCAAAGAAGATGCGCGCGGAACATTTTGCAGGGTTGCACACTCAAGAGCTCTTGGGTTACATCAAGACCAATGTTAAGAACATCAGACAGACCGTATGTGTTATATTGCCCTTGATGGAGTGGAGGCTGACTTTTACCTGATAGGAATATTGCAGTGATGTCATATGGGCCTGGCGCTCTCCCGCTTAGCTTACAGGGACCATATGACGTCATGTTGAGTGGTACACCTCGTATCGTTTTTATTCCCCTGGATGTGGGACACCAAACCAAGTTGCTCCGAAAACACTCGTCTCTTACCATGAAGGCCAGTTTAGAGCGTGAGTCCCATTTTGTCTGTTTTGCCTACAAATTCCTATGCTAACTATGACTTTAATTCTTTCTGTAATTACTCCCCGCCGCAACACTAGCAGGCCGTTCTTCCCATTCTTACTTGATTGCATCCATCTCATTTTCACCCCTGGTGCAAAATCACGGTAAGCTCCAATTTGTTTTATTCATTTGTTTTATTAATCTCTATCACAGCTGTTCACTGATGTCATATGGGCCCGGCGCTCCCCCGCTTAGCTCACAGGGACCATATGACATCATGGTGAGGGGTATACCTCATATATTTTTTATTCCACTGCATCTGGGTCACCAAACCAAATAACCTGAGTGACGTTCGTATCTTACCATTTTGGAACATCAGTCCCATTTTGTCCTTTTTGCTTGCGAGTTCTATGACTTTAATCTTTCTTTTCGTAGTTACTCCCCGCCTCAACACTAGTGGGCCTGTTTTCCCATTCAAGCGTCACTGCATCCATCTCATTTTCACCCTGTTACACAATCTCGGTAAGCTCGCATTCATTTTATTCATTCGTTTTATTAATCTCTATCACAGCTGTTCACTGACGTCATATGGGCCCGGCGCTCCCCCGCTTAGCTTACAGGGACCATATGACGTCATGTTGAGTGGTACACTTCATATCAAAAATTTTTTATTTCCCTGGATGTGGGACACCAAACCAAGTCGCTCCAATAACATTCATCTCTTACTGTGAAGGCCAGTTTGGAGCGTGAGTCCCATTTTGTCTGTTTTGCCTACGAATTCCTATGCTAACTATGATTTTAATTCTTTCTGTAGTTACTCCCCGTCTCAACACTAATGGGCCTTTCTTCCCGTTCATGCATAACTGCATCCACTTCATTTTCATGCCTGGTGAAAAATCACGGTAAGCTCGCTTTGACTTTATTCATTCTTTTATTAATCTCTACCACAGCGGTTCACCCTGCAGTGACGTCATATGGGCCCGGCGCTCCCCCGCTTAGTTTACAGGGACCATATGACGTCATGTTGAGTGGTACACCTCCTATCTTTTTTATTCCCCTGTATGTGGGACACCAAACCAAGTCGCTCCAATCACATTCATCTCTTACCATGAAGCCTATTTTGGAACGTGAGTCCCATTTTGTCCATTTTGCCTACAAATTCCTATGCTAACGATAACTTTAATTCTTTCTGTAGTTACTCCCTGCCTCAACACTAGTTGGCCGGTCTTCCCATTCATGCATGACTGCATTTATCTCATTTTCACCCCTGGTGCACAATCACAGTAAGCTCACATTCGTTTTATTCATTCATTTTATTAATCTCTATCATAGCTGTTCACTGACGTCATATGGGCCTGGCGCTCCCCCGCTTAGCTTACAGGGACCATATGACGTCATGTTGAGTGGTACATCTCGTATCTTTTTTATTCCCCTGGATGTGGGACACCAAACCAAGTAGCCTGAGTGACGTTCGTATCTTACCATGAAGGCCATTTTGGAATGTGAGTCCCATCTTGTTCTTTTTGCCTGTGAATTCCTGTGCTAACTATGACTTTAATCTTTCTTTCCGTAGTTACTCCCCGCCTCAACACTAGTTGGCTGGTCTTCCCATTCATGCATGACTGCATTTATCTCATTTTCACCCCTGGTGCAAAATCACGGTAAGCTCCCATTCATTTTATTCAGTCTTTTATTAATCTCTATCAATGCTGTTCACACTGCAGTGACGTCATATGGGCCCGGCGCTCCCCCGCGTAGCTTACAGGGACCATATGATGTCATGATGAGGGTACCCCTTGTATCTTTTTTATTCCCCTGCATCTGGGACACCAAACCAAGTAGCCCGAGGAATAACTTTTGTATTTGACCATGAAGCCCATTTTTGAACGTGAGTCCCTTTTTGCTTATGAATTCCTGTACTAACTATGACTTTAATCTTTCTTTCCATAGTTACTCCCAGCCTCAACACCAGCGGGCCGTTCTCCCCATTCATGCATGACTGCATCCATCCCATTTTCATGCCTCGTGAAAAATCACGATTAGCTTGCACTGGTTTCATCCACTCTTTTATTAATCTCTATCCCAGCCATTCCCAATGCAGTGATGTTATATAGCCCCGGTGCTCTCCCATGTAGCTTACAGGGGTGAACCGACTTTATGATGGAGTGCACCGCCTCGACAATAGTGGGCCATTTTTGCCATTCATGCATCACCGTCCCCCTCCCATTTTCAAGCCTTATAGATACCCTCTCATTGATTTTATCCTGGAGTGTTTTGCTAATCTGTCACAACTATTCATAATGTAGTGACATCATATAGGCACTCCCCATTCATTTCGGACTAAACGGCTAAGTTGGGCCCGAGCTATCTTGCAGCGAGGGGGATCCACTCAATATACATGGGGAGGAGTTCCTGACATCCTCCGACCTTTCCGTTGACATCTTCAAACTGGGGGGCACTGTGAGAGGTATCTCAATTCCATTTTTCCTTAGTCATCTTAGTTGTCTTACTGCTACTAAAGCCAACTAAAACTATTTGCTTTCTATATTGTACTTTAATAGTCAATATATAGTCGCTAGGGAATCGTACTGCAAAGTCGATTCCTTTTCCCTTAGTTGTCTTAGTTGTCTTACCACTACTAAAGCCGACTACAGCTATTTACTTTCTATATTGTACTTTGATAGTCAATATATAGTAGTGTCGTACCTAAAAGGTCGATATTCTTTGTATATAGAGCCGTCAGAACTTCCATGACTCTTCACACCAGCCCTCTTCTTCTTTGAGACAATCCCTTGAATGAGGAAATTGTTCACCCAAGGGTATACAGTAGACATTTTAGCCTTACTAAGCTACTCTACCTATAGGACTCACAAGTGTCATCAGATTGAGATTATTAATGACAGCCGAAATTCCAATAGAAATTACACAGCAAATTACTTGGAATGTTTTTCAGTAATCTCACACTCTTTTACATGAATTGTATTAACTATATATCCCAAAATTCATTCACCATCTGCTACGTTTGTTGCTATGGAGCCATTAGCGTTTAGAAAGGCTATGACCAGACTGCAGGGGGGTTTGGGTGCAGAGGTTTGGTTTTAATGATGATTGGGAGGATGCTTAAAGATATCAAAGTGAGGAGGAGTCCATTTGAGGAGATGCTGATGGGATGTTGTTATGAAGGAAAAGATGAATATAATATATATTATTGTCATCCACAGTGGGCCCGTCCACTTCCCTAATTTCATACATGAAATACATACAAGGGGGGGGGTAGACATATAATTTGGGGGAAGGGTTTTTTGGATAAACCCTAATTTGTGGGATAAAAGAAGGATTTTTTGTGTGCATGTGTGGAAATAATACATATATATAATATAATATAATATACAATATTTGGAGACTTCAAAAGACTGAGATGAGACATCTTGGCAGTGAACTGATTTTGGAGTGTGATGGATTTCCTGAAGAGGATCTACCTGCAAATTCTTCCTACTTTTTGTCAGGAAAGTAGTAAGAATCACTCCCTGTAAGCTAAGCGGGGGAGGGCTGGGGCCATATGACGTCCCTGGGTTAAACCGGTGGTAGATGTATATTTAGAAATTGGGCGCTAGTATGGGGACAGATGCCCTGCATTGACGCCCATCTCAGAGGGGATTCATTTTCTAGAGTGGCATGGCGACTGATTCTGATCACATTCTCACCCACTGCACCTTACTCTGAAAGTTTTGCCAGTGCTGATAATCTGCAGGATTGAATGTTCTCGTCAGAGTCCTTCAGCAGTGTGACAAAGTTACAAATGGCACCATGTAGGCCACTTCCAAGTCTAGCTGAAAGCTGCATATTATATTGCACCCCCATTTCCATTGTGATTGCCTGTGCATGGGTGTTCATCCTGGATGAACACCTGCATATGTACAATATAGGCAGCTTCGGCGCTAAAGTTGCCTGTGCACATGTTCATCCTGGATGAACATCTACATATGCGCAATACAGGCAGCTTCGGCGCTAAAGTTGCCTGTGCAAGAGTGTTCATCCTGGATGAACACCTGCATATGCGCAATATAGGCAGTTTCGGCGCTAAAGTTGCCTGTGCATGGGTGTTCATCCTGGATGAACACTTGCATATGCGCAATACAGGCAGCTTCGGCACTAAAGTTGCCTGTGCAAGGGTGTTCATCCTGGATGAACACCTGGACACACGCAATACAGGCAGCTTCGGCGCTAAAGTTGCCTGTGCAAGGGTGTTCATCCTGGATGAACACTTGTATATACGCAATACAGGCAGCTTCGGCGCTAAAGTTGCCTGTGCAAGTGTGTTCATCCTGGATGAACACCTGCATATGCGCAATACAGGCAGCTTCGGCGCTAAAGTTGCCTGTGCAAGGGTGTTCATCCTGGATGAACACCTGCATACGTGCAATACAGGCAGCTTCGGCGCTAAAGCTGCCTGTGCAAGGGTGTTCATCCTGGATGAACACCTGCATATGCGCAATACAGGCAGCTTAGGCGCTCAAGTTGCCTGTGCAAGGGTGTTCATCCTGGATGAACACCTGCATATACGCAACTTTCACCCTAGAGTAAAAGTTGCCTGCACACAGCTGTTCATCCTGGTCCCTAGATGCCCTACCCTATGTTAAATGGATCTGGTCCCTAGATATTGCACCCTATGTAAAATGGATCTGGTCCCTAGATGAACCCTACCAGACCCATATAACCCTACACCCTAAGTTTACCAGAATTCCCACCAGACTCCGTACGTCAGACTTGTCTACATTCAACTTTGTTACATTGTGTTTCAGTCACCAGAATACCCACCAGACTCCACCCCTGTCTATGTCCGACCTCATCCCACACATCAGTCACCGGACCCCACTTGGAAAACCCGTCATCCCTCTAACAGAGCCCCGTTCCCATTTTAGTCAAACGACCTGTCACAATTCGGACTCCACTCCATTCCATCCCATTCCTAACACCAAATTTGGTGTTTACTATTCTCATTTTATGTTTTGCTAGTTTCATTTCATTATTACTGGATTTGGTATGTCATTCATTCCATGGTCTATTTAGTCTGGCAGATGTTGTACATACAATCCAGTCAGAAAATCGGCTTAGATTCCCCCCAGTAATCTAATACATTTTCTGCTCTAAACTCCTACTTGAATCACACCACTCACATTAGTCGGAGCGAACAGGCTCTGGCACATCTATCTCTCTCAGTTATCTCAACTCACGACCTCTTGACCCATGACCTCTGACCTACGACCCCTCAAACCATGAACCCTGCCTGGACTCCCCAGGATTCCCATCCGCCTGTCTGAAATTGGACAACCCAATCTCATGAGGGCGCAGCCTATAAGCTGAAGCCAAGTCCTACTGGATATTCTGTGGGTCTCTCTGGAGACCCACTGTGTACGTACCCTAACACAATACATTGTTGTGTTGTACCTTAACGGTCAATATTCTTCATATATAGAATGGGTAGAACTTCCACCACTCTTCACACAGAGTAAAGTACACAGGTAGCAAAGGGGAAGGGGGGTGGAGGTGGGAGGGCCAGTGTCAGTGCCAACTATGGCAATCCCATTTCCATGTGGAGTGGTGTGCTGGGAGTGGGGTATCATTGTTGTATGACCTCCTTCTTGCCAAGTTGCATTCTCAATGTGTGGAAATCCAAATACATGGTTGCTGATCAGATGGATAATGTGATCTTCGTGTATGGAGTGTCATGGGATCAGAGTGTGGAAAATTCAGACTAATGTGTACTGCCTCCCCCCCCTAGCCCCACCTATTATGAAGGTCAAACATTAATGAGGGAAAATATTGACAATGCCTCACATCATTCTGACTATGCGGCAAGGTGGTGATGTGGTGAGTTCTCATGTTGGGTGAGATACATATGGCAAAGAAGGACCTAGAGGATATCAAGCAAGAAATTCTGGCAGTGGTGGAAAGGGTGCAGGGTGAAAGTGGGGGCATTCAAAGATTAACTGGAATCGGGGAAGGACAAACTAACAAGATTGTGTGAGATGGAGGAGGAGTGATCAATGGGTGAGCCTCACAATCATGGGTGACACAACTTCTTGCCATCATTTGCTCACTCTGGTCATCCTTATGTGCCACCTGCATTGTAGTTGTGTGTGGTTCACCCCCAAATGTACCCACATGTACTTACCATAGTGGAATCTACATGTTGTAAATCTACGAGTCAGAGTCAGACTTTGGTCACTCCTGGTTACTTCTGTGTCTTTCTATCTTCTATTCTCACACTGTGCTGTGTATGACTATCCATGGTCAAACATACTGTGTAGGTCAAGAATGTATCGGCTGATACACATCATGAGCGGAAAATGTCCTTGATTCCTTAATTCACCCCTATACTGGAGCTGGTTTCAATGTTTATTGTGCAGGAAATACAAAAACTGTCTAATACGGCATTTTATTACGTATCCAGTGCCTATTGAATCATATATCTGTATATATGTTTCGAAACAGGATGAGGCTTATTTTAAATCAAGCCTAGAAGCTCGGAATGGAATAAAATAGAAGATATTATAGATGCCGTTTGGCCTCTGTGGCTTAATCTGTCTTTTGGAACTTATCAAGTGCTATTTTCTTGGTTTTGTAGAGCAAATAAATTCAATATTTGTCTGAGTGAAGAATCTGTACAGTGATACAAAAGACGGTTAGTTACTAGAGTTGATTTAGTAGGGCTTCCGCGGCTATCGAACGAGGGGTAAAGCTACATTCGAAAGATGCAGGACGTCTATCGATATTCAGTCTTCGGGTTTTACGACATTTAGTCACAATACTAACGAAAAAATTCCTGGCGTGAAGGTATTACGATTGAGCGGAGGTGAACCGGGAGGGAGAGCGATATTGAAGACGTGCAAAATTGATGCTATGGTAATAAACAAAGTATTCTCGGCCAGAGGGCGGCCAGGGCATACCCTATCGTCTTCGATTAGTTGCGTACATTTACCCCAACTCCTTCTTACCGTCTTCCGAAACCAAAGGCAGCTGCCGGGTCCTTCATGGCCGGGGAGTCTAAAAACCGTTCAGGCTTGAACGCCATTGGATCCGGGCCATACATGGCACCTGAGTGAAGTATGCCCCTTTAATCCCATGAGATCAAATGGGCTTCATAGTGGCATACAACAAACCATGAATTTCCTATGACTATGGTACCAGCAGGTATAAAGTATTGACCAACGATGTCATCTTGCATAAGACGGTGTGGAAGTGAGCCGGGTAGGAGGGGATGCCAACGTAATACCTCTTTGCATAGCGCTTTAACATATGGCAGACTGCTACGATCTTCTAATGATGGCAAGCGGGTTGCTCCTATAACTTTATCGAGTTCCTTTTGGGCAGTAAACTGAGCTTCGGGATAAAGAACCATAGCGAAGATGAATATTTGCAAGGTGGATGTTGTCTGAAAGTGCAAAATTACTGAGCATGGCCGAAGCCAGAAAGCGAGATTTTTATCATACTGTGTCAGAACCTCCTGCATATACAACGCCTGCTATATTGCTAATGAGTTCTTCTTCGCTTTCGGGGATCTTCTGATCACGGGCGTTCGCATACGCGTTCTCCAGTAATGTCGCGGTTAGTGACGGTTTCGCAGTTCCAGCCCCCTAAACATTTATCTGATTTTTAATCATTAACGAATGAGGCAAGGAAGCGTACGAGTTCTTTCTTAACAAATTTGAAAGGTATAGTAGGCATATCTGTCACCGTCTTCCTCCAAATTCTAGCCGTCTTCTTAAAGCCGGCGCCAGGGAACCATTCAGGAACGTGTCTTACTATAATATTAATAAGACAAAGCGGTGAAAAAATAGGGAACTATGGTCACATAGGGGTATCGCGTTGACCAAATATGATCCTGGAGCGCCAACAGTGCCCGCTAATCCAATTGCAAATTCAGCCGTCGCAATGTATGGGTCGTTTTCTGGGAGTATATCTATCCCATATGTGATCTGTATCCCAGATCGAAAGAAATTAGTTCAGTGCAATGTGTTTAACTGTGTCCATATGACCTCCATAATAACTGCACCTATCGAGTGTCGGATATGTGATTGCCAGTCACTGGCATTGAGGGATTTATGAAGTTTCTGCAACAGGTTTCTACCAATAGTTTCCGTTCAAACCTTCCAATTTATACGATACCACGAGGTGACTTACCGTGCATGCTTGACTTGGACTGGAGTGTACTGTGTCAGCACCGTGCTATTCAATTTCTGATGAAAACCATGTCGATGCTGTCGCCATCGTTCGCCGTAGGGCATCAGGCCGATTGCCCAATTCCATCCTACTCTGGAAAATGGGTATAAGACGTTTTTACAGATTAAATTATAGCAAAAGAGAACATACAAATCAAGCATAGGAAGTATGGCACGATCAGAATAGATCCCCCCTCTTTTGTCAAACAGTTCATAGGCCATTTCGGCGGAATGAACATATAACAAAGAGGTGCCTAAGACATTGAGATATACAAGGTCACCTAAGCGAGAATTAGAAATGCATTGGCCTCATTCAGAGAGGACAATCACCATATCTCTTATTCCATTTAGAAAGTGTTTCCCATTCATTTCGAGTTGGTATATCTCTTAGATTCCCTATCAAAAAATCGCCACGAGGACCTGGGGGTAGCTTTAATCCTGTTGGAAGGGAGAGGAGTCAACACCCGATAAGAATCGTATATTAAGTGCATCAAACACACCTTTGGGAACACGTGTCCGAAATAGTAACTGCAAGGTCAAGATAAGTACACCAATGGCAGTGAACATGCCTACTGCATTGAGTGGTAGCATCGTGGAGAGTGCCAGATGAGCTGCTATATTTCATTCTTCAATCTGTCCCCTTTGTACATTTTAGTAGGGCACACCACACCTGAGTGTGAGATGGTTCTCTTGTATTAATAACATCAGACTGTCTCAGGCTGTCTGATGCTTACGTGCTTTTGATTCAGAGGTGACGACGCAAGGAATATGGCGATACGGTTGCCATCATAAAATCATGATGAACTTCGAAGCGACGAACTCGAATCGTCAAGACGAATGATGTCAGCGACATGGCGGCAGCCCTTCGCTGGTGCGTAAGGTTGCCGAAGTTCGGTCCTGAAGCTAGGTTCGGATTGTGAGCCGCAGAACCAAACCACAGGTTTAGGTCCTGTTCGGTCACAGTCCAACTCTCAGATACTTGGTTCCGTTCAAAGTTCAGAGCAGTTGATGATTTTAAGAACAAGGTTCGAGTCGCGAACCGTACTATATATATACTCACATATTTGTCAGGTTATTGCTACCGGTAGATTATAATCAATGCGGCAATGCTGGACCACATGGCTTGGGACATCACAATGTAATCCTTCACCTAAAAATATCAAAAATACCTCGCACCTAAATATTTTCCACCGCGGTTTAAGGGGTATACAGTAGATACAGAGTAGTGGAGATGGCTACCCAGGTATAGGATGGGGCTCTTCGATGGTTCAGGCGCCTCCCACTTTCTCCCAAAGTCGCAATGTGTGTCTAGGGACCTCCATATTCTAGTCATCTCTTCACACGCAGAGGGGACACACGGGACCTCATTAAAGTAGTCCACATTTAACTTGAATAAGGTTTGAGGTAGACCTTAAAGAGAGATAGTGGAGGCGAAATTGCTCCCGCTGGCATTGCTTCCGCTGTACCAAAAATACTTCCTTGCTATACGCGCTCACTGATTTTGCGACGCTAAGCTGAATAACAACCTCACAATGATGGCGCTAAAAGCGCCCACGAATCCACCAAGCTCCTTTACTATACAAGTGATGATCATGTATCCCGCCTGTGCGCCCAAATTACATGTACTATAACTAATCTACACGGAATGTAGTCCGTTGGAGACCATAACGAACTGACGCAGCCTGTCCAACCCCTGGATAGGGTACGTCATACTGATCGCTTGTGTGCATGAGCACGTCATGCTGATCGCCTGTGCATGGCACGTCATGCTGATCGCCTGCGCATGAGCACGTCATGCTGATTGCCAGCAAAAAGACATTCAAGCATGAGTCAGAAGCCGGGTCCCTGGTCAGCCCCTGCTCTACCAAGTCACGCCTGATCAGCCTGTTACGATGAGCCCTTTATTCTTACTATACCCTTTTATAGCATACTCATGGACACTGTAGATTATTGGTAGGTACTTTATAGAATCCGTCATACAGATATACCAGACTGAGATCGTTGAAGTGGCCTCTTGAGTACTCACGGGTCGTACAGCAGCTTACTCACACCGACAGCCTCTCGACAAGCACAAGTCAATCAACCATCTCCAATTCGTGTGTCAATAACAGGTCTCACACTTATCCTTATCACTTCACTCACTTATATTTCCGATCAATACTCCGCATACCTCAGGCGCTTCACCTATTGTGCCGACTGACTACTAGGTAGCTTATCGTACTAGTTATTTACAGGTATTAATAGTCGCTTCACCTTTGTGTGTCGACTGAGCTCATAGCGAGATTATTGTCGGAGTCTTGATTTCTAACATTTGGATGAAAAAATATGTGTGAATATGTGCACTAATTTTTCTCGGTTGCCCGTTACACACATATCACTGTAATAATAAGTAAAAGCGGAAGGTTTATGACATAATTGATGTTTTCCTGACACGGCTGGAAACGACTTATTATTCGTACAATTTGGTTCTTCTGATCCGAGTTACTGCACAGCAAACGCAAATACCCACAACTGTGGGTAGACCCTATTGGTAGGCAGGTATTATGGGGCCCCACTTCGTGGTAGCGTCCACCCCCAGTGACATGTTGATGCCTGAAACTGGGCCCTAATAGCGTATGTCAGAATTCCGATAAGGAGAACGGTCCATATGTTGCTTATCACTCCAGCCTCTCTGAATTTGCAGGTTTCTTGACAACAATCATAGCTGAGTTTAACAGAAGTGTCATATTTTCCGGTTTTTCGACGTTCACGATACCCCTCCGCGTGGTCACCAACTCACAGAGAACATTATTTTTCCATTCAACACGTGTTTTTGTCGAATCTGAATTTTGAAGTGACAAATGATTGGGAAATTCGCCATTAACTTGTGAACATTTTGAAGGGTGTTACGTGAACTGGAGGCATCACTTTGTTAACAGAGTGTCTTCTTAGAGTCCCACGTGTGTTGCTTTGCTTCTCTGCTTCCCTTTTCTAAAACCAATTTATTTCACCAATGTTTTTGAAAAATTACGTTTTACAATTGCCATCAGAATGGCTTCGTCCGACCTTAGGCCAAATACAGACAGTTAATTTCTCACGCCATGGGAATGTCATTCATCTCCTTTCAGAGCAGTGGAATTCTTGAAGAAGGTCAAATTGACGGGAAATAATTTCCGAAGTAAGCAAAAGTATAGCTCTCAAGTGAGTTTTTATCTTGTGTTGGTGAATCATTTGTCACTTCAAAATTCAGATTCCACCAAACTGGGTGTTGAATGGAAGGAGAATGTTCTCTGTGAGTTCGTGACCACGCGGAGGGGTATCGTGAATGTAGTAAAACCGGAAAATATAACACTTCTGTCAAACTCGTCTATGGTTTGAAGATTGTTGCCAATAAACCTGTGAATGATAAGCAACATATGGACTGTTCTCCTTATCCGAATTCTGACGCACGCTGTCAGGCCTAGTTTCAGGCATCAGCGGGTCACTAGGTTTCGTTCTACCGAGAAGACGTCCTTGAAACCGAGTCAACACGATAGTGGGAACCGATGAAAGACAACGTACATTTAAGGGTCCCAAGGCGATATAAGCCCCGAGGGCTAGAGGGTTAAACTTTATCAAGATCGTTCGATGGTTCGACCCGCGGGTACATTATTTCCTCATTCAATTCAATTCGGACACTTTACTGATGTCTCCTGTGTTGCCTCCGCGTGTGAAGGTGTTGCGTGGAATATAGAGGTCCCCGGACAAATGTTGCCCCGGAGAAAGCGGGAATGCCTCCAATGCCTGAGGCCTGGCCGTCAAAGAAGCTGTTGGTTGACTTTCTGTGGTTCCCAGCTATTCAGTACCCAATACCACTTATTGATATTACTGGACGTAAAAGTGTATCCCATGGATAATATTTATCAGTAAAACAACAATTTTAAGTTCCATTAAGAGTATATAAAAACCAGTGGATGTATTCGCTTCTCCTCCCCAACATCAGCATTACTTCCTGCCTTCCTCTTTCGACCCATAAGATGACTACCTCTATCACCAATTCCACTTCGATGGTCCCATCCAGACCAAAAAGTAAGGACCTTCATCGTTTCTAATTTAACTGAATTAATCGTTAGTATTGATATTTGGTAGTGGAAATGATCTCAATCATGCAGAGTTTTGTTTCCACGTTTACGCCCTCAGGCATGGATTACACAAATGTCGAATTGGAAGCGTTCATGAGATCTGAAATGGAATCCCGTAACATTCAATGCATGGAGCTTGAAAAAACGCTCCACTACTGCGCCTCTTTCACCGAGGTAAGAACATGTGCTTACCTTATGTATACGTTTTAATACCTACCGCATCACATACACCAGGGAAACTATCGTGACATCAACCTGGCAGAAAAGAAGAACTTCGCTCTGTATAACTGGTAGCTCCCTATCCTTCCAACCTTGAGGTATTTCTGACATATATCTAATTAGGTATTTGGTTTATATTGATGATACAGCATCTACTTGCACGGTCGCCATCCAGGAATTCGAGCAACGCTTTTTCCGTGGCCAACCCCAACTACACCCCGTCCTTATCGCACTCGTTGAAGTCCTTACGAATATATGGGATTTGTACGATCCAATACTGGCCAACTATATTATGACGTCGACTTTCGACTTCATATCGTGGTGCTGCATTGAGCACAAGATCCCAACCATGCGCTTATAAATGGCGTCGAGCGATTCCCCTGGTTTATACGGAGAAGTCTGGCGTCGCAGCAGCCTATGCGCTTCACGTGTTTCCCAAGTCGAAAAATTTCACAATGTCGGATGTTTTGCAGGCCATTCCAGACATGTGTTACTGGATCAATTTAACCAACGACCTTCTATCGTGAGTATTTCCCACCGTGCTGTTCATTACCATGTTATACCCGAATTAATCACCCCAGATTTTACAAGGAGGAATTAGCAGGCGAAACGGACAACTACGTTCATCTCCGCGCAAACGCAGAGAATTTATCTACCTAGAAGTGTTGGCCATTATTGCCGACGAACTGCAGATCTCGCGTAAAACGATTCATGCAACATTGATGGCGAATCCGTCTGCTCTGAACGCCTGGAAAGTGTTTAAGGAAGGATTTCTGTTAGTGGATGTCATAGTGTTCCAATGAGACAATGTCACTCACCCCCTCTGTTTTTCTTTTTTTCTAGCGAATGGCACGTGACGTCCACCCGATACAGACTTAGTGAATTGGGCTTGTGAAGCGTACCTATTCAAATGTGTTTACTTATCAGTAACCTTTGTCACAGAGTACACTAATCAGAACGAATGTGATTGTGTCAGCTAGTAGAGCAGGATATAACGGCAGTAAAGACATGTAAGCTCCTTGCACAGTCAAATTTCAGTGTTAGGTGAAAAGCCTATATCTCAACCCTGGGGTTACGGTAACCACCAACTAGGCTACTGTACTTGTACTATTACTATTACACCTTCTGCCGTTTTTTGGCGTGATTGGCTCAGGTGTACAGGGAAATACTCGCCGAATCTGATGTTCCTTTCAACTGTATTATTCACCTGTTACTCCTTCAAAAATAACTCTCTCATCACTGTGCTGTTGCTTGTGGCATTTGTCAGACCAGTCCATTAAATCAAATTAAATAACTTCCTCTTGTGACGTTGTGATTGTGGTAATTTGGCAGGAAAGGGTAGTGCAATGTATTAAAAATAGTATGAGTTGACTCTATTGCAATACACAATATACAAGGGTTTAATAAGCTTGTAATAAAAGTACTTTGTGTCTCAATATCTTGTGTCAGTTAGTGTAGCACCTCCTGACAATATAGGTTGGATGCTCTGGGAGGTGTATAGTGGTTCTGACCACACATTAACCTCCAAATGCATGGTCCACAATTAGCATCTTCATATGAAAAGTTGCAATAATTGGTGGACTCCCCCTATAAAAAGGTGTGTTTCATCATCAAATTTAACACAATGACGCGCGACCGTAATAGATGTATGGGTGTTTACCTCATTAACAGACATTTCCGACCATTCAGAAGTCTCTCAGACCAGTCAGAGTCCATGTATTCATGGAAGCTCATGTCGAGAGATCCATCAGCTCCAAAATATCTGAGCTATCCATACCAGTTCATTCGAGCAGTGTATGTATACAAGGCCATGACCGGGGTCAAGCCCACCACTCCACCACCTTGTACCATATGATATGCCACCTCAGAGTATTTATCTTTTTTCTGTTGTCTCATTCCTTTTCTTGTTCTCCTGTTCCATTAATTGTCTTTGTACCATTAATACCAAAAGCTCCATTTTCAGCCATCTGTCCTTCTGTTTACATTAGGATAAAACCCCATCTTGTACACTACTACCCTTCAGTTTGAATAATGACTCAGAATACCCATGTAGAATCATATGTAATAATACCTTCATTTATTTTGAAGTAATTTTTCATCCTGGTTAATCCTTTTACTAGTGTCTTGCCAGCCCAAGACTTATTACCTTTGTAACCTCAGCCTCTGGACCCCCTGTTTATAGCTAAGTGCCATTATACATCCTGCTACATGGTTTCTTCCCTGTTTTCACAGCACTTGAGTATCTGACAGTTTTGTGCAAGGGTGCTATATGTTATGACCATGTCGTAACCAGTGTCACAACCCAATGGTCTCCAAGAATACTACTGTCTATTGACATTCCAAGTTATTGATCAAGTCATCATTTCAGCAATCGTTGGAACACTGACGCTGATGTACAGTATACCTTCATGGCAATCAAACCCCCATTTACGCCCCTGTCAAAATATACTTGTACCATCTGGTTATGCTTTGATATATCCCCTTTCATTATGATCATCCATTTTACTCTATGTTTCACATATGCCTGTATATACTTGTAGCCCATGGACTATTCCCTTTTCTCGTAATCCCACTCTTGGCTAAATCTCGGCTTCTGATCTTATCGTAACCTTCCAGTTTCTAGTCAAGTCTATTTGTCAAATAGTGTTTCCGCTCTTCCCTTAGTTAGTAGTTTCTAGACACTGATAACTTGTATATAAGATCCACTGTAATGTAACTACTAGACAATCAGAATATTGACTTAGATACCCCTCTAATTTCCGACTCCATTATCTATTCACGACCACCACATTCCGACTCCATCTGATTTACAATTCAACCTACATTTACGACTTCAACCTCTAATCTCTGACTCTCAGTCTCCAACTCTCGGTCTCCAACCCCTCAGCCCAACCCTTGACTTATCCTT